>CAWUFW010000203.1:1382500-1535000 GCA_963921515.1 Calotriton arnoldi | reverse complement strand
CCAGCGACATGTCGCCCTTATGTGGTAATATAGGAGTAGGTCCGAGAGGTGAGGCTTAAGTTCTCCTATTTGTGCCGGCGGGGTTTTAGATGTGTCCTCTGGGTATAAGTCTGCAAACGTGCTCGTGCCAAGTTTCCCTGCCCTAATCACTTCACTCTTAATGGCCAGTGCAGGTATTTGGGGATTGTGCGCCAAAGGAATGGAGGGGGCGTATAACACCACAAGGCCTGCTCTTGCGCGCAGTCCGTCCCATGCCCAGCGCAGTGTCTCATTTGTATCTATTTCGTTTCTGGGCCTCTGAAATTTTTTAAATATGGCCACGTTTAGCGGGGCAGGGGACGCTCTATCCAGTTTTGTCGCTACGTGGGGTTGAAACAGGGTTGGGTGTAGCCAGTGATGTAAAAACTGGGCCTGCGTGCAATAGGCATACAGGGGAATGACCGGCGCACCCAAGCCCCCTTGGCTGAGTGGTAGTGTGAGTAGCTCCCAGGAGATTCTCGCATGCTTTCCGGCCCAGACCAGAGCTATCATCGAGGACCGCAGTGACTTGAGAAATGTTTGAGTGAGGGGGAGTGGGAGGTTGACAAATAAGTATAGCAGTTTGGGCAGTACGATCATCTTACGATAGCTATTCTCCCTGCTGACGACTGCGGCAGTTTAGACCAGGTGCGTATCTTCCCCTCGAGCCAACTCATTGTACGTCTATAATTCATATTTCAGAGTTCCTGCAAATCGCGGCTTAACTAGATTCCCAGGTATTTGACCGGCCCCTCAACCCACTTGAGGGGGTAATCAAGTTTGAAGGGTGTTGTGCAATCTGTCAGGGGAAAGAGTGTCCAATTAGACCAATTGATTTGGACACCGGACAGTCCACCAAATGTAGTCATTTCGCGGAGTATATGGAGCGTGTTTTCTTCCGGATTATTTATAATACAGTGTTATGTCATCTGCATATAGCGAGACTATCAGGCCCCTGGAAGTAAACCCCAATCCTCTGGCCGCATGATGTTGTCTGAGGCGCATCACCAGGGGCTCCAGGGCGATTGCAAAAAGGAGCGGGGATAGGGGCATCCTTGCCTTGTGCCCCGTGTAATCGGGAAGCTTTCAGATAGCAGGCCATTGACTTGCAGCCAAGCCGTGGGTTCAAGTATAAGAGCTTAATCTGCCGAATAAATGAACTAGTGCCTAACCTGGCCAGTATATTGAATAAAAATGACCATTCAATGGAATCGAAAGCTTTGGTAGCGTCCAGTAGTGCAGCGAAAGCAGGTGTTTGGGGGCTTAATTAGTGAAGCAAAGAATGTTCGCAAATTGTGCGCAGTTGACCTCCCAGGTATAAAGCCGGACTGATCTGGACTGGCAATGAGGGGGAGGATAGGTTATAGCCTTTGTGCAATGAGTTTGGCGTAAATGTTATTGTCAACGTTTATAAGTGATAGCGGGCGATAGGAATCCCGGTTGGTCGGGAACTTCCCAGGTTTCAGTAATGTTAATATGACCGCCTCGCGCATGGTGGGTGGCATACGACCCATCTCAAGTGACTCCTGGTAAACGTTGAATAAGTGGGGTGCCAACAGCTCGCCGTAGGTTTTATAAAAACATGTGGTCAGACCATCTAAACCAGGGGCCTTATCATTTGGTAAACTGTTAATGACCTGTAAGATATCTTCCTTGGTGTATGATTCGTCCAGATATTTTCTTTGTGCGTCATCTAGCCATAGCAGTTCTATGGAGTCTAGGTATGGCTTTTAGTCCGTCGATATGTCAGGGTCAGTAGAGGAATATAGCTCGGAATAGAAATCTGTAAGGTATTCAAGTATTTCCTGGGACCCCCTTACAGGTTCACTCTGGTCATCTAGGAGTTCTGTGATATATGCAGAGTTTTGCAGTGGCCGAAGAGTGGTGGCTAGGGTTTTACCTGGACGGTCACCCTCCCCATATCTCCTGGTTAGAGATTAATTCCCCAAGAGTTTCACTTTGCGTTGCGCCTCTCCCTCATATTCAGAGACTTTCGCCCGTAGTGATGCCAGGTGGCACACATCACCTGTACTGTAGTATCTGAAAGAGACACGTTAGTGACAGATTCCTTACCTTAGAATATCCCCAGGCGTCAGGCTGGATCCGGAAAGTTTTTGCGTAGCAGTACCCTTGCGCGTCGGTAGGCGGCGTCGTGCGGCTCCGCGGCCGTCGTCGGCGTCGTGATCGCTGGGATGACGTCGCGGGCAGTACTTAGACGCCGCCCCTGCGCGCTGACGTCAGTTCTTCTTTTTCCGCGCCAGTAAGCGCAGATCAGGGAAGAGCAGTGCCCTAGTCAATTTTTGACTAAATTTGGTGATTTTTTCACTGTTTTTCTTCGAGTCTTCTCGACTCCTAGGTGTCGGTAGGGATGCCCGGCTTCAAGCCATGCGACGTCTGTGGTCGAATGATGTCGATCACAGACCCGCACTTAGAGAGTGTCTCTACTGTCTCGGCCGAGACCACGACACGAAGTCGTGCCCGGACTGCCGGGCCTTACACCCGAAGGCTTTGCGAGAGCGGTCTCGAAAGCTCCTCGAGGTCCGGCAGTCGGCTCCGCGCCGCACCAAGCCCCGGTCCCGTGAGAGGTCGAGGGGCCGGTCGCGGAGCCCCCGCCGGTCGTCGGAGTCCAAGTCTTCGCACTCGGGTAAGTCGAAGCACAAGAAGTCTAAGAAGCACCATCGCTCTAAGACTTCGCCTCGCCGGTCTCGCGACTCAGCTGAGGCCCCTGTCGTCACCGTCCCGCGGCTCCGGATGTGCCTGTGGCGCCGCCCCCGCATTACCCGTCCTTCCCGGGTTCGGGGCGACTCCGGCCGAGATACAGGAATTCCTGTCGGCCATGGCCCGCCTCTTCGGGCCTCAAGGTCCCTCCGTGCGCCTTCGGGCCCCGTGGGCCCTGATAGGGTTGGTCCGGCGTCGCCGACGACTCCGGTCCCGGCGTCGCCTGTCCCGCCAGCCTTGATCCCGGCCTCGGCCCCGGCCTCGATCCCGGCTCCGGTGGTACCGCAACCCCGATCGACACCGGTTGACCTAACCACGCCTCCGCCGGCGCCGATGTCCCCGGTGCCGTTCCCGACGCCGCCCGGGACTCCGGGCGGCGTCGTTCCCCGGTTCTCTCCGGTTCCGGACATGGAGCCGGACTGACGTTGCTCGACGCCGGCTCCGGCGCCGATGAGACCTTGGGTCCCAGATGTCCCTCCTCCTCCATATTTTGAACCAGAGGAGGACCAGGAGAGCTGGGAGGGGTCGGAAGACCCTCTCACACAGCAGTGTGAGTATGATCAGGACTGGGCAGAGGAACTTGGGGATGCCAGTGGTCTAGACACTTCCCCTGACACTGGCATGCTGTCTCCTCCCGTGGCTACGGAGGAGGGAGCAAATTTCGCAACGGTGTTGCGTGAGAGCAGCTGGAGCCTTGCACCTCCAATTGCCTACTGTGGCTGTCAGGACTAATCTCCTGACGGAAGTGCTTCAGCCGGCAGCTTCCTCCTCGGAGACTGTGCTGCCATTTAATGATGCACTGTCTGACGTTCTTTTGGGCACCTGGTCCAAGCCCACCACAGGGGCTCCTGTGGATAGGAACGTGGCCCGATGCCATCGCCCTGCTCCGGGCGACTCCTTGTTTCTCTCTCAACATTCCACCCCGAGAGCTTGGTTGTCCAAGCCTCTGCCTCCCAAACCGCCTTCCCTACCGCCCTCCGGATAGGGAATCCAAACGCCTGGACCAGTTTGGGAAGAAGGCTTTTTCTTCCTCCAGTGCTGGCTTGCGGTCCGTCAACACCGCTTGCCTTTTGGGCCGATATACCCACTCCCTGTGGGATTCGGTGGCGGCTGTTTTGCCCCAGTGTTCTGAGGAGGTCCAGACACTGCTTACCCGCACCATTGCGGAAGGTAGGGATGCGGCAAAGTACACCATACGTTGTGGCCTTGATACCGCCGACTCGCTGGGCAGATCGCTTGCAACGACGGTGGCGCTGCGTCGCCTCGCCTGGCTGAGAACAACTGGTTTCTCGGGTGATGTCCAGAATACACTCATGGACATGCCCTTTGATGGAGTCGGTCCTTTTGGTTCCAAAGCAGACCATGCGCTGGAGCGCTTTAAGGACTCACGGGCTACTGCCAAGTCCCTGGGCCTTTCTGTTGTGCGCCCTCCGCTAACCTTCTGCTTTTCGCCCCTTTCGTGGCCACGGAAGGGGCGCCCAGTCACGTCCACTGCCCAGCCACCGGCCCGCGCAGCAAGCGTCTTCGCGTGGCCGAGGACGTGGCTACCGCCGTGGCGGTTCGGGCAACCAGCGTGCGGGTCAGGCCACCAACTCCGCCCCGTCCGCGGCCTCCAAGCCCTCCTAGTCCCTCCTTTCAGGTGCACAGCACGCCAGTAGGGGGCAGGGTCCGCCATCACCTTCACCACTGGCGTGACATCACCTCGGACAGGTGGGTCTTGGACATTGTCCGAAGGGGCTACTCCCTCCCCTTCGAGACCACCACCCCAGCTATGCCACCTCAATTCCACCGCATGTCAGGGGATCACTTGGTGCTTCTGCAGAAGGAAGTCACGGCCCTCTTGGCCAAGAGGGCCATCGAGCATGTTCCGACCCCAGAAGTAGGACGTGGTTGCTACTCCCACTACTTTCTGGTGCCCAAAAGGACAAGGAGGACATGCGTCCTATCTTGGACCTCCGGAACGTCAATCACTTCCTCCGGAAGGAGAAGTTCAAGATGCTCACCCTAGCTCAGGTCTTGACTGCCCTCGACCCTGGAGACTGGTTGGTAGCGTTGGACTTGCAGGACGCTTATTTTCACATCCTCGTCCTGCCGGCCCACCGGCGTTACCTTCGGTTCACGGTAGGCCTCGAGCATTTTCAGTTCACCGTGCTCCCCTTTGGCCTTACAAGTGCCCCTCGGGTGTTCACGAAAGTGATGGCGGTGGTCGCAGCTCATCTGCGCAGGGCAGGGGTTCTAGTCTTCCCCTACCTCGACGACTGGCTGCTGAAGGCGGGCTCGTCCCAGGCAGTCGTCTCCCACCTCCAGACTACGGCCGAACTCCTGCACTCGCTGGGGTTCTCCATCAATGTGCCGAAGTCTCATCTGATTCCTTCTCCACAGCTCCTTTTCATCGGAGCAGTTCTGGACACTACGCAGTTTCGGGCCTATCCTCCCGAACGGCGAGTCCGGGATATTCAGGCTATGATTCCGATCTTTCAGCCTTTATCCTGGGTTTCGGTACGGATGACCCTGAGGCTGCAGGGCCTCATGGCCTCCTGCATCCTGCTGGTCAATCATGCCAGATGGCATATGCGGGCTCTGCAGTGGGACCTGAAGTTCCAGTGGGCGCAGCACCAGGGCAACCTGTCCGATCACGTCCAGATCTCGGAGGGGCTGCAAAACAGTTGCAGTGGTGGCTCTCGAACCGGCAATGGGTCATGGGCAGATCCCTCTCCCTTCCCCAGCCAGAGCACACAGTTGTGAAGGACGCGTCCCTTCTGGGATGGGGCGGTCACATGGGAGAGGCGGAGATCAGAGGCCTCTGGTCTCCGGGCGGAGTCCCGGCTCCATATCAACCTTCTGGAGCTCCGGGCGATCCGACTTGCACTCAAGGCATTCCTTCCCTCTGTCAAAGGGAAGGTAGTGCAGGTGTTCACAGACAACACCACTGCCATGTGGTACTGCAACAAACAGGGCGGGGTGGGGTCGTGGAACCTCTGTCAGGAGGCTCTGCGCCTCTGGACATGGCTGGAACATCAGGGCATGTTCCTGATGGTTCAACACCTGGCAGGTTCCCTGAACGCCAGGGCGGACGAACTCAGCCGCAGGTGTATGATGGATCACGAATGGCGTCTTCACTGGGAAGTGGCGCAAGGACTCTTTCTGCAGTGGGGAGAGCCTTGGTTAGATCTATTCGCCACCGAAGAGAACGCGCAATGTCAGTTCTGCGCGTTGGAATTTCCAAGGCGGCACTCGCTCGGCGACGCTTTTCGTCGCCAGTGGAGTTGCGGTCTGTTGTACGCCTTTCCGCCTATACAACTTCTACCCAGAGTGTTGAAGAAGACTCGGCGCGACCGGGCCCAAGTCATCCTTGTGGCTCCGGACTGGGCTCGAAGAGTTTGGTATCCCGAGCTACTCAGTATGAGCGTCGATCCCCCGATCCGTCTGCCTCTTCGGGAGGATCTTCTGTCGCAGTAGCAGGGGACGGTCCTCCACCCGAACCTGTCCAGCCTCCACCTGCTTGCGTGGAGATTGAGCGGCGGCAGTTGTTTCCTTTCGACTTGCCTCCCGAAGTTTGTGATGTGATTCTGGCAGCCAGGCGTCCCTCCACTAAGGTGGTATACGCCTGCAGGTGGAACAAGTTTGTGGCATGGTGCACAGCAAAGGCTGTGAACCCTCTCTCTGCCCCTCTTTCTGAGGTTCTTCTGTTCCTTCTTTCCTGGCCCAACAGGGTTCTGCCCTGGGTACCATCAAGGGCTATCTTTGTGCCATCTCGGCCTTCCTCAGGCTTCCTGATCAGCCCTCCCTTTCAAGTCCCCTGTTAACAGGTTCCTAAAAGGCATTACACACCTCTTCCCTCCTGTTCCGTTTGTAATGCCTCAGTGGGACTTGAACTTGGTTCTTACCTTTCTCATGTGCGCTCCCTTTGAGCCTCTACATAACTGTCCTCTTCGCCTTCTGACTCTGAAGACAGCCTTTCTGGTGGCCATCACCTCCGCTCGGCGGGTGAGTGAGCTCCAGGCTCTATCATGCAAACCTCCCTTTCTGTCTGTCCATCCAGACAAGGTTGTTCTTAGGACGCGTCCGTCCTTCTTGCCAAAGGTGGTTACTGCCTTCCACATTGGGCAGACCATCACTTTGCCCACCTTCTTTCCGCCTCCGCATCCTTCCAGAGGGGAAGAGAGGCTCCACCGTCTGGACCCAAAACGTGCGCTTTCCTTTATATCAACCGCACACAACACTTCCGGGTGGATGACCAGCTCTTTGTTGGCTACGTGGGCGCCAAAAAGGTCGGGCGGTGCACAAGAGAACCATCTCCCGCTGGGTAACCTTGTGTATCAAAGCCTGCTATTCTTTGGCTAAGAAGGAGCCTCCTGTTGGGCTGCGTGCCCATTCCACCAGGGCAACGGCTGCTACCACGGCCTTGGGCCACGGTGTTCCGCTGCAGGATATATGTCAGGCAGCTACGTGGGCCTCGCTGCACACGTTTACCAAGCATTACTGCCTTGACAGCCAGGTCCGGAGGGACGGCTTCTTTGGCCGTTCTGTCCTCCGGGACTTCCTTGTCTGATCTTTGTTCGCAGACCCACCACCGGGGTTGGTATTGCTGGGGTATCTATTCTAAGGTAAGGAATCTGTCACTAACGTGTCTCTTTCAGATGCACAAGTTACTAACTTGTGTAACGATATATCTGTAAGAGACAGTAGTTAGTGACAGATTCCTTACCGCCCCACCCATCCTCCCCGTTCTGCGAACTGATTTCTAGGGTTAAGGACATCCCTTTCAGGGCCCTAGTATTTTTCAGACACCTATGTCAGCTTCTTGCATGGCTCTGCGTTCCTGGCGCGGAAAGTCGTGTACAGAACTGACGTCCAGCGCGCAGGGGCGGCGTCTAAGTACTGCCCGCGACGTCATCCCGGCGATCACGACGCCGACGACGGACGCGGAGCCGCACGACGCCGCCTACCGACGCGCAAGGGTACTGCTACGCAAAAACTTTCCGGATCCAGCCTGATGCCTGGGGATATTCTACGGTAAGGAATCTCACTAACTACTGTCTCTTACAGATATATCGTTACACAAGTTAGTAACTTGTGCATTGTGCTTCCTCATCTCTAATCTGAGTTTCTAGGGTTTTAAGCACTTGCCTAATGGACTTCAATACCCCAGCTTGCTTGGCAATGCAGCTCCCGCGTATTACCACCTTAAAGGCTTCCCAAAGTGTACCCGCCGAGGACACGGATCCCTCATTAAGTGCAAAGTAGTCTGTTATATCTTTCCTAATATCTTCCTGGAATGCCGAGTCTAATAGGGCAAGGGGCAGAAGTTTCCAGCTAAATGCACGCACAAGCGATGATGGGATACTGAGCTGAAGTAGGCATCTGGCGTGATCAGAGAGTGTTCTGGGTAGCAGTCAGACGTCCGTTGGCCAAGCAGCTATGTCTTTGGAAACCAGCCAGTAATCAAGTCTAGACCAGGCATTATGTTGTGTCGTTATGCATGTGCCCTCTGCACTGTCAGGATTCAAATTCCTCCAAATATTTATTAGCCCATTGTCTTGCATGAGTGCGTTCAGGGTCATACTAGCCTTGGGGTGTAGTTTCCAGGCTGATCCAAGTCTGTCCAACGTGTCATTTAATATGGCATTGAAGTCCCCTCCTCAAATGATGGTATCACATCCGAGCAATGTGAGGTGTGCCCATATGTTGTGAAAGAATTCTGGCTCGTCCGTATTGGGACGTATATCGCTGCCAGCACCATCTTAGTGTTCCCCAATGAGCCTCTTAAGATTGCATATCTCCCCTCGGCATCAAGTTGTGTATGTGTCGTACTCCACTCCAGCCTGTGGCGTATTAGAATGGCTACCCCTCTGGAATAATTTGAATATTTCGCTGAGTAGATGCTTCCCCAGTATCTGTGCTGCAGCTTAGGTGACATGCTGTTCAAATGTGTTTCCTGGAGGAGACATATATTGATCTTGTGTCTGATATCAGTTAGGCCTGAATAAGTCGGGCTTTCCTGTTATCATTCAGGCTTCTAATATTCCAAGTGAGAAATTTATACGACCTCATGTATGTTCATGGCATGGTGTATGTTGTCTGTTTTTGCTCCCAAATTCCATGCTGGCGTGCATTTTCTGACATTGCACAAGTAATGCGATAGTTCATGGTATACTAAATACGTATGGTCATCTATATTTTAGTGTGATTCTCTGCCCAGCCGAATATATGAACTCGGTACTTGAAAGATAAACTGCTGAAAACTGCAATGCGACCCGTAAACTCTACCCAACCTCCCACACCAACCCCCCAATTAGGTTGTGCATACAGTCCCACCCACCCCCCTTAAAAAAAACAATACCCCAACAGTGAATTTAACAGATTTCGGGAGATCTCCCTAGGGGCATGATGGCACCGGCGAACTCCCCAGCCAGAAGTCCGGGTGGCCGAGAGGTTTATGAGCAAACCAGCTACATTGGTGAAGAGGGCTCGGGTGGTAATATACACATTGTTCCAAGCGCCCAGGGTAGCACTGGGACTAGTCCTCCAGTCAAATAGCGTCCCAGCAATTACCATTACCACAAGTCTGGGGCCTGCCGCTGGTCGAGCGAGCTGCAGGCAGAGAGTCTTTTCGTTGTCGCTGAGCCCCGCATCAGCCCGCCCGGTGGAAGCAGCAGAGCGTTTGGTGCCAGCTGCATTCTTTGCAAATTTTAAGGCTGATTTTGCATCTGTAAAATGATGTGTGTTGCATTCGTGTGTGACCTTCAGCTTGCAGGGTACAGAAGAGCATATGCAATTCCGGCCTGTTTCAGGAGACGCTTGGCGGGTATAAACTCCCTTCTGGCTGCCTGCACAGCCGGAGTAAAGTCCGGGTAGACGGAAATGTGGTTGCCTTGGTGGATTATCTGCCCTTTTTCCCTGGCGGCGCGAAGGATCCCATCACGATCCCGATAGTTGATTAAGCGCAAGAGAATGGGTCTAGGTGTAGCACCCACCGGAGGCCTCGGACCAAGAGACCTGTGAGCCCGCTCCACGATAAACATCCCAGACAGCTCCGATCCGAACAGATCTTGCAGCAGCTGCTCCACAAAGTCCTCCATCTTGCCCATCGCTGTGGTTTCCGGTATCTGTAGGAAAGTGGGTTTCTGTTGCAGTAACACCCCCACTTTTTGCCAGACTACTGATGCACTTTTTCTTGGTGTGCCCTGGGTCCCTGCCAATCAGGTTCCCAGGGCCTGTGTTCTTTCCCCAAAACTAACCCAATTGGCATCTCTAGCCACAGGTCAGCCCTGGTAAATGGTACCACAGGTACCCAGGGCACTGTGACCAGGGAAGACCTCTAAGGGCTGCAGCACTTATTGTGCCACCCTTGGAGGCCCTGTACCTTTACACACACACACACACACACACACACACACACACACACACACACACACACACACACTGCCTTGGCAGGCTGCGTGTTTTGGTGCCGAACAAAGTGAAGAGTCGACATGGCACACATCCCTGTGTGCCATGCCTACTACCCACTGCCCTGGCATAGATCAGTCACCCCTCTAGCTGGATGCATTATACCAGTGGTGAGGGCACAGGTGCATGAGCCCTGTACCCCTACAGTACCCAGGTCCATTCTTAGACATTGTAAGTGCAGTGCTGCCATTAAGAGTATATGGTGCTGGGTGTTTGTCATTACGAACTCCACAGTACCATAATGGCTTTACTGAAAACTGGGAAGTTTGGTATCAAACTTCTCAGCACATTAAACCCACACTGATGCCAGTGTGGGATTTAACGAAAAATGCACACAGAGGGCATCTTAGAGATGCCCCCTGAAAAACGACCAGCCTCTGATGGGTTCCCTTACTGGTACACACCAGCCTGCCACCACGAGACATGTTTCTGGACCCCTAGGGTGGGAGCCTTCACTCCCGGAGCCCAGAAACAAAGCCTTTCCTGGGCGGAGGTGTTCACGCCTCCCCCAGGCCAGCAAGAGCCATCTGTGGCAGGGGAGCTTCGAAGGCCTGGCAGCCTTTGTAATGCGACCCCCAGCCTCTCCTGCTATCAGGAGCAGGCCCCCTGAATCCAAGACTAAGTTTCAAGAATAGCAATACTTCTCAAATACAGTCGGTGTTGTGGTGTAAAGGCATAGAAATACTTTACAGGAGTATTAAAACTACTTTGGTAATGTCAATGAAACAGTAGCAAACTTAGCAAATGCAAGAGCTAGACATTTAGTGAATTAGATAGAAATAAAATGCAATCCTATGGAAGGAAAACAGATATGCACATTTTCAGGTATCGACTTACACATCCAGTCTTCGGGGGTTTAGACTAACACTGGGCAAGAGTCAGATCAAGGTAGGTAAACCAGCGGCACTGGGGCGGCCGTGTGCAGAGGTCACTGGGCCCAATGTTAGTCAATGGAGACTTGGGCACCCACGAGAGGTGGTGGTTGCAGGTAAGTACCCGTGGTTTCAGGGCACAGGCCCTGGGGGTTAAAGCAAGCATAGTGTGGGCCACAAGGCAGCACCAACCATGCACCACCAGCGGCACAGGGGCTGCCGGGTGCAAGGTGCAAATCAGCGGCAGGCGCTCAATGCAATCAAATGGGGATCTGGTCGCACAGAGGTTGCAGGCTCAGACCAGGAGACTGGATGAAGGTGACCAACAGCTGGGCAGGTAAGTAGAGGTGTTGTGGATGCCTGGGCACCCTCAGCAGGGCTCTCCAAAGTTGGGGGGGGGGGGAGGATACAGGGGTGCCTTTAGGTGTCTGATTTTCCTTCTTTTTCACTGGGGAGACTTTACCGGACACGTGAGCCACCCCGACTTGGGCCGTGGGCGTCCGGTGCAGAGTAGGCAGAAGTTGCGGTTCCAGCTGGATCCGGAGTCCTTGTAGTTGGATTCTCCTGGACAGGGCCGCTGCCCTCGGGAGATCTGGTCTTTCTTGAAGAGCAGGCAGTCTTCCTCGGGTTTCTGGAAGTCGCTAGCCACAGGACAGGTATCCTCATCTTTGCAGAGTCTTTAAAGCTGGAGACATGCTGGCGGGCTGGGGCCAAATCATTAGTAGTCTTCAGGCTTTGCTACACGGCATCATCTTTGTAGCTTGCAGGAATCCTTGGATCAAGTTTCAGGGACACCCCTAAATACTGAATCTGAAAGAAACACGTTAGTGATAGATTCCTTACCTTCGAATACCCCCAGGCGTCAGACTGGATCCGGAAAGTTTTCGTCAGCAGTACCCCTGCGCGTCGGAAGGTGGCGTCGTGCGGCTCCGCGTCCGTCGTTGGCGTCGTGGTCGCTGAGATGACGTCGCGGCAGCTACTTAGACGCCGCCCTCGTGCGCTGACGTCAGTTCTTAATTTTTCCGCGCCAGCAAGCGCAGATCCGGAGAGAGCGGTACCCCCAGTCATTTTTTGACTGAGTTTTTCGAGGCCTTTTTGTCTCTAATTTTCGAGTCGATCGACTCCTGGTGCCGTAGGAATGCCCGGGTTTCAAGTCCTGCGAGGAATGTCATCGCATGATGTCGGTGACGGACCCGCATCGCGTGTGTCTCTACTGCCTGGGGCGCGACCACGACCCCAAGTCGTGCCCCGACTGCCGGGCCATGGTGCCGAAGACTTTGCTGGAGCGGTCCCGAAAGTTGCTTGAAGTCCGGCAGTCGGCTCCACGCCGCTCAAGGTACCTGTCCCGTGGGAGGTCGAGGGACCGGTCGCGGAGCCACCACCATCGTTCGTCGGGATCAGTTAAGGCGAAGCATTCTAAGAAGTCGAAGAAGCACCGTCGCTCTCCGACTTCCCCTCGCCCGTCGCGCGGCTGAGGGTGCGGGTGGTGCCACCCCCGCGGCTCCAGCGGAGCCTACGCAGTCGCCGCCGGCCTACCCGCCCTTCCCGGGTCCGTCGGCGACTGCGGCCCAGCTGCAGGAATTTCTGTCAGCCATGGCTCGCCTCTATGGGCCGTCGGGCCCCGCCGGTGCGCCTTCGGGCCCCGCGGGTCCGACTGGGGGCCCTTGCCCTTTACTGCCGACGGCTCCGGCATCGCTGTCTGCCCCGGCGCCGCAGGGCCCCCATGGATCCAGGCCTGGATCCCGGTCGACGCCGGTTGACCTTGTAACACCTCCACCGACGTTGACCCCTCCGGCACCAATTCGACGTCGCCCGTCCCACCGGACGACGTCGTCCCCGGTTTCAGCCCCGAAGTGGACACGGCGTCGCTCGACGCCGATGCCGACGGGACCTTTCTATCCCTATGTCCATCCTCCTTATTTTCGGCCTGTTCATCGGCCTTCGGAGGAAGGGGAGGACTGGGAGGGGTCTGAGGACCCTCTCACAGCCCAGTGTGAGTTAGAGCTGGACTGGGCAGAGGAACTGGGGGATGCCAGTGGTCTTGATACCTCTCCTGACCTTGGCATGCTCACTCCTCCTACCGTGGCTACGGAGGAGGGTGTAAGTTACGCCGTGGTGTCGCGTAGGGCGGCCGAGGCCCTCCACCTCGAGCTCCCTACAGTGGCCGTCAGGACTAACCTCCTGACAGAAGTGCTTCAGCCGGCGGCTACCTCTGCGGAGCCACTGCTGCCTTTTAATGATGAACTTTGACGTTCTTTTGGGCACCTGGTCCAGGCCCACCACAGGGGCTCCTGTGGATAGGAACGTGGTCCGACGCCATCGCCCGGCCCCGGGCGACCCCCTTTTCCTCTCCCAACACCCCACCCCTGAGAGCTTGGTTGTCCAAGCCTCTGCGTCACCGAGCGCATTCCCTACCGCACCTCCGGATAGGGAATCCAAGAAATTCGAACAATTTGGGAAGAAGATTTTTTCTTCCGCCAGTTCAGGGCTGCGGTCTGTGAACACCGCATGCCTCTTGGGCCGTTATTCCCACTCTCTGTGGGATACGGTGGCACAAGTGCTGCCTCAGTGTCCGGAGGAGGCCCAGACAGTGCTCTCTCAGGCTATTGCTGAAGGGAGAGATGCAGCAAAGTTCACGATTCGATGTGGCCTTGACACCGCCGACTCGCTGGGCAGGGCGATTTCCACGACAGTGGCGCTCCGTCACCACGCCTGGCTGAGGACTACTGTTTTCTCTGGGGATGTCCAGAACACCCTGATGGACATGCCCTTTGATGGCATTCGCCTTTTTGGCAACAAGGCAGATAGTGCGTTGGAGCGCTTTAAGGACTCGCGGGCTACGGCCAAGTCCCTGGGCCTTTCCGCCACACGCCCTCCTCCACCTTCTGCTTTTCGCTCCTTTCGTGGCCACGGAAGGGTCGCCCTGACACGTTCGCTTCAGAGCCACAGGCCTGCGCAGCAACAGTCTCAGCGCGGACGTGGGACCCGCCGAGGCGGGTCAGGGGCCAGCGGGCGGGTCAGTCCACCTCCACCCCGGCCACCACTGCCTCCAAACCTTCCTAGTCCGGTTTTCCAGGCCCATCAAACGCCAGTGGTGGCAGGATCGCCATCACCTCCCCCACTGGCGCACCATCACTTCGGACAGGTGGGTTTTACAAATAGTCCGAAGGAGCTACTCCCTTCCCTTCGAGACTACCCCTCCAGCCATGCCACCCCAGTACCACCGCATGTTGGGGGATCACTTGGCACTTCTTCAACAGGAAGTCGCAGCCCTCTTGGCCAAGGGGGCCAGCGAGGGCGTTCCTGCACCAGAAGTAGGACGTGGTTGTTATTCCCACTACTTTCTGGTGCCCAAGAAGGACAAGGGCCTGCGTCCTATCTTGGACCTCAGGGACGTCAATCGCTTCCTCCGGAAGGAGAAGTTCAAGATGTTAACTCTGGCTCAGGTCTTGTCTGCCCTCGACCCTGGAGACTGGATGGTAGCGTTGGATCTGCAGGACGCATATTTCCACATTCCCCGTCCTGCCGGCCCGCCGTCGTTACCTGCGGTTTCACGGTAGGCCACGAGCACTTTCAGTTTACCGTGCTCCCTTTGGCCTTACCAGCGCCCCTCGGGTGTTCACGAAAGTGATGGCGGTGGTCGCAGCTCATCTGCGCCGGGCAGGGGTTCCAGTCTTCCCCTACCTCGACGACTGGCTGCTGAAGGCGGGGCTCGTCCCAGGCAGTCGTCTCCCACCTCCAGACTACGGCCGGACTCCTGCACTCGCTGGGGTTCTCCATCAACGTGCCCGAAGTCGCACCTGATTCCTTCTCCACAGCTCCTTTTCATCGGAGCAGTTCTGGACACAACGCAGTTTCAGGCCTATCCTCCCGAACGGCGAATCCAGGATATTCAGGCTATGATTCCGATCTTTCAGCCTCTATCCTGGGTTTCCGTACGGATGACCCTGAGGCTGCTGGGCCTCATGGCCTCCTGCATCCTGCTGGTCGATCATGCCAGATGGCATATGCGGGCTCTGCAGTGGGACCTGAAGTTCCAGTGGGCGCAGCACCAGGGGAACCTGTCCGATTGCGTACAGATCTCGGAGGGGACTTCACGACAGTTGCAGTGGTGGCTTTCGAACCGGCAATGGGTCACGGGCAGATCCCTCTCCCTTCCCCAGCCAGAGCACACAGTTGTGACGGATGCGTCCCTTCTGGGATGGGGCTGTCACATGGGAGAGGCGGAGATCAGAGGCCTCTGCTCTCCGGCGGAGTCCCGGCTCCATATCAACCTTCTGGAGCTCCGGGCGATCCGACTTTCACTAAAGGCATTCCTTCCCTCTGTCAAGGGGAAGGTAGTGCAGGTGTTCACAGACAACACCACCACCATGTGGTACTGCAACAAACTGGGCGGGTGGGGTCGTGGACCCTATGTCAGGAGGGTCTGCGCCTCTGGACAGGGCTGGAACATCAGGGCATTTCCCTGGTGATTCAACACCTGGCAGGTTCACTGAACGCCAGGGCGGACGAACTCAGCCGCAGGTGCATGCTCCTGCATTTGCTGGGGTTCTCCATCAATGTGCCGAAGTCGCACCTGATTCCCTCTCAGAAGCTCCTTCATCGGAGCGGTTCTGGATATGACGCACTTTCGGGTCTATCCTCCCGAACGGTGAATCCAGGATATTCAGGCTCTGATTCCGATCTTTCAGCCTCTATCCTGGGTTTCGGTCAGGATGACCCTTAGGCTGCTGGGCCTCATGGCCTCATGGCCTCCTGCATCCTGCTGGTCACTCATGCCAGATGGCATATGCGGGCTCTGCAGTGGGACCTGACGTTCCAGTGGGCGCAGCATCAGGGGAACCTGTCCGATTACCTCCAGATCTCAGAGGACACTGCACACCAGCTGCAGTGGTGGCTCTCAAACTGGCATTGGGTCAATGGCAGATCCCTCTCCCTTCCCCAACCGGAGCACACAGTGGTGACGGATGCGTCCCTCCTGGGATGGGGCGGCCACATGGGAGAGGCGGAGATCAGAAGCCTCTGGTCTCCGGCGGAGTCCAGGCTCCATATCAACCTTCTGGAGCTTCGGGCGATCCGACTTGCACTGAAGGCATTCCTTCCCTCTGTCAAGGGGAGAGTAGTGCAGGTGTTCACAGACAACACCACTGCCATGTGGTACTGCAACAAACTGGGCGGGTGGGGTCGTGGACCCTATGTCAGGAGGGTCTGCGCCTCTGGACATGGCTGGAATATCAGGGCATTTCCCTGGTGGTTCAACACCTGGCAGGTTCACTGAACGCCAGGGCGGACGAACTCAGCCGCAGGTGCATGATGGATCACGAATGGCGTCTTCACTCGGACGTGGCGCAAGGTCTCTTTCAACAGTGGGGAGAGCCTTGGTTAGATGTATTCGCCACCGAAGAGAACGCGCAATGTCAGCAATTCGGCGCGTTGGAATTTCCAAGGCGGCACTCGCTCGGCGACGCTTTTTGTCGCAAGTCGAGTTGCGGTCTGTTGTACGCCTTTCCGCCTATACCACTTCTGCCCAGAGTGCTGAAGAAGATCAGGCGCGACCGGGCCCAAGTCATTCTTGTGGCTCCGGACTGGGCTCGAAGAGTTTGGTATCCCGAGCTACTCAGTATGACCATCGATCCCCCGATCCGACTGCCTCTTCGGGAGGATATTCTGTCGCAGCAGCAGGGGACGGTCCTCCACCCAAACCTGTCCAGTCTCCAACTCTTTGCGTGGAGATTGAGCGGCGGCAGTTGATTCCATTCGACTTGCCTCCTGAAGTCTGTGATGTCATTCTGGCAGCCAGGCGTCCCTCCACTAAGTTGGTATATGCCTGCCGGTGGAACAAGTTTGTGGCATGGTGCACAGCAAAGGCTGTGGATCCCCTTTCTGCCCCTCTTTCTGAGGCCCTACTGTTCCTTCTTTCTTTGGCCCAGCAGGGCTCTGCTCTGGGCACTATCAAGGGCTACCTTTCTGCTATGTCGGCCTTTCTCAGGCTCCCTGATCAGCCCTCTCTTTTCAAGTCCCCTGTTAACAGATTCCTCAAAGGCATTACTCACCTTTTTCCTCCTGTTCCCTTTGTAATGCCACAGTGGGACTTAAACCTGGTTCTCACATACTTAATGTGCGCTCCCTTTGAGCCTCTTCACAACTGTCCTCTTCGTTTGTTAACTCTGAAGACTGCTTTCCTGGTTGCCATCACCTCTGCTATGAGAGTCAGTGAGCTCCAGGCTTTCTTGTAAACCTCCTTTTCTGTCTGTCCATCCGGACAAGGTTGTCCTCAGGACACGTCCATCCTTTCTGCCGAAGGTTGTTACTGCCTTTCACATCGGGCAGACCATCACTTTGCCCACCTTCTTTCCGCCTCCGCATCCTTCCAGAGAGGACCCAAAACGTTCACTCTCATTTTACCTGAGTCGCACACAACAGTTCCGGGTGGATGACCAGCTCTTTGTTGGCTACGTTGGCGCCAAGAAAGGTCGGGCCGTACACAAGCGGACTATCTCCCGATGGGTCGTCTTGTGTATTAATGCCTGTTATTCTCTGGCAAAGAAGGAGCCTCCGTTGGGGCTGCGCGCCCATTCTACAGGGCGACGGCTGCCACTACGGCGTTGGGACGTGGTGTCCCCTTACAAGACATCTGTCAGGCAGCTACGTGGGCCTCGCTGCACACTTTTACTAAGCACTATTGCCTGGACAGCCAAGTCCGGAGAGACGGCTTCTTTGGCCGTTCTGTTCTCCGGGACTTTCTGGTGTGATCTTGGTTCGCAGACCCACCACCGGGGTTGGTATTGCTGGGGTATCTATTCTAAGGTAAGGAATCTGTCACTAACGTGTCTCTTTCAGATGCACAAGTTACTTACCTTCGGTAACGATATATCTGTAAGAAACATTAGTTAGTGATAGATTCCTTACCGCCCCACCCATCCTCCCCGTTCTGCAAACTGATTTCTAGGGTTAAGGTCATCTCTTTCAGGGCCCTAGTTTCAATGCACCAGTGGTCAGTATCTTGCATGGCTCTGCGTTCCTGGCGCGGAAAGTCGTGTACAGAACTGACGTCAGCGCGCGAGGTCGGCGTCTTAAGTAGCTGCCGCGACGTCATCTCGGCGACCACGACGCCAACGACGGACGCGGAGCCGCACGACGCCACCTTCCGACGCGCAGGGGTACTGCTGACACAAACTTTCCGGATCCAGTCTGACGCCTGGGGGTATTCTAAGGTAAGGAATCTATCACTAACTAATGTTTCTTACAGATATATCGTTACCGAAGGTAAGTAACATGTGCATTTAGGGGTGTTGCAGGTACTGGCATATGGTAGCCAATGGTCTACTTGCCTTTAGGGCGACTACACCCTTTGTATGTCCCCTCCCTTTGGGGAGGGGGCATTCCGTAACCTGGTGGGCTAAAATCTTTCCATCCAACATGGAGAACTTTCTAAGGAGGGGGTCACTTCAGCTCAAGACACCTTAGGGGTGAGTCTGGCTGCGAAGGGACAAACCTCTCCTGACTACTAATTTTCCCGCTGACCTTGCTGCCAAAATTGGGGTTTGGTCGGGGGGGAGGGGGCGGGTATCTCCACTAGCTGGAGGGGCCCTTGCTAGCATATCAAAGGGAAGGAAGCCTTTGAGGCTCACTACCCTGAATGCTGTTCCTGCTTGGGGGTAGTTGTAAAGCACCTCCACCCCAGGCAGGCTTTGTTCCTGACCCATGACGGCACAAGGGCTCCCACCTCACCGGGTCAGAAACATGTCTGTGTGTGGCAGGCTGGTGCAGACCAGTCAGCTGGACACTATGGAGTTGGTCGTTTTTCAGGGGGCATCTCTAAGATGCCCTCTGAATGCATTTTACAGTAAATCCAACACTGGCATTAGTGTGGGTTTATTGTGCTGAGAAGTTTGATTCCAAAGTGTAAGGAAGTGCCCTCTTTTTGCATGGTTGCCCCCACTTTTTGCCAAACTGCTGATGTACTTTGACTGAGTGTGCCCCGGGTTCCTGCCAAACAGGTAAAGAAGGCCTATGTTCTTTCCCTAAAACTGCATTAAGACAACACCCAATTGGTACTCTTTGTCCAGATGTCAGTCTCTTGTAAATGGTACCATAGGTACCAAGGGCACTGTGGCCAGGGAAGACCTCTAAGGGCTGCAGCACTTATTGTGCCACCCTTAGAGGCCCTGTACCTTTACACACACACACACACACACACACACACACACACACACAGCCATTGCAGGCTGCGTGTTTTGGTGCAGAACAAAGTGAAGAGTCGATATGGCACACATCCCTGTGTGCCATGCCTACAACCCACTGTCCTGGCATAGATCAGTCACCCCTCTAGCTGGGTGCCCTATGCCAGTGGTGAGGGTACAGGTGCATGAGCCCTGTACCCCTACAGTGTCTAAGTCCATTCTTAGACATTGTAAGTGCAGTGCTGCCATTAAGAGTATATGGTGCTGGGAGCTTGTCATTACGAACTCCACAGCACCATAATGGCTACACTGAAAACTGAGAAGTTTGGTATCAAACTTCTCAGCACATTAAACCCACACTGATGCCAGTGTGGGATTTAATGAAAAATGCACACAGAGGGCATCTCAGAGATGCCCCCTGAAAACTAACCCACCACTAGTGACCTGACTGAGTGGCTGCCTAGGCTGCCACCAACAGACATGTTTCTGGACCCGTGGGTCGAGAGCCTGCTGCTCTCGGTGGCCTGAAACAATGCACATCCTGGGACGAGGTGCCAAGCCTCCTTTCCCCAGGATGGGCAGGGTTCATGAAGGAGAAGCTTCAAAGGCATGCCGCCTTTGTGAGCCTCTCCAGACCAATTGCTGCTTTCAGCAACTGGTCCCCACTGGTTCTACCCCCCACTTTGTGCTGGAGAGCCGGCGGGAAAAACAAGTGAGGGAGAGAGGTGTGCCCACCTCTGCCAACTCCACCCCTCAGGTGGGGGAGGCGAGGTGAAGCACAACTCTCAGTCCACGCCATCTTGAAGATGGGGGGACTCAGCCAACCAGGGACAGGCTCCTGCCCCCCTCCCACTGGAAGGTGGCACGATAGTGGGTGTACCCACCCCAAGGAAGGGACCCATTGGTCCCTGCCCTTTACCTACCTGTCACGCCCCTAAATCTAGTATTTAGGGGGCACCCTGAACCTTGCTTCTTCAGATCCAGACCAGAAACAAGAAGAAAAGAAGGGCGAAGAGCCGTGCAGAGCTAACAAAAGGACGACGCCCACTGACTTGGTCCCAGCCCTACAGGCCTGTCTCCCCTCGAACCTGCTCCTGCGAAATCCCGGTGTGTCCTGCAGCCAGCAACCTCAAAAACCCCGGAGGACCTGCCTCCCTTCACTTCCAAGCCTGCTTCTCCCGTGAACACTGGACTTGTTCAAACTGCAGCTTCTGGCTCCGGCCGGACACCGCGAATCCAGCCCACTCTGCACCCGCCGAACCCGGCCCGAGCTCGAGTGGAAAAACACCACTAGGAGGTCACCCCGGCGATCCTGACCCGAGATCCGGCGACTCCTGACCTGCCTCAAGCCTCCTGTCGACGCCTGCAGCCTCAATCCAGAGGATCCCCGCTACCGCGACCAGAGCGGGTAAGACTTTCCGACGTCCCAAGGCACCCCTGCACCCGACGCCCCACGGCCTTATGTGCCCAAACCAACGGTGCCTAACTAACCCAAGACATCCAAACTTACCCCTCGAAGTGGTGGTCGCACCCAGAAGATCCTCGTCCCCGAGCCTGCAGTGTTTCTTCTAACCGGAGGCGCTCCATTGAAAACAACAGGGCACCCGACCTCAAAACAGCACCCTGCACCCGAGGGTGCACCTTTGGTGCTAATTTGGTTCCCAGTTTGCCCTGACCTAAACCCTAGGAGCTTTGCTTCCACAACCCAGTGGCCTGCTTGGAAGCAGCCACCAACCGGAGACCCCCTATCCTCCATAGGATAACATTGAGCCTCAACACTCTGCACCCGGCCGCCCTAGTGCTGCTGAGGGTGCAACAACAGTGCATCACTGACCCTGGGGGACCCCTGAGTCTAACCCCAGAACCTTAACTCCCACAGTAGATTACTTACCTACAAACCGATAACCTGTTTTTCCTCCATAGGATAACATTGACACTTTTTCTCCAAAAAGTTTCTAAGTGTGGAGTTTTGAAGTCTAAAAATATTCTTTAAAAATCGCACAAATAACCAAAACGTGTTTACTTACCTGTTTGCAGGATATGTCCTAATGCTGAATCTAGGTATCCAGCACTGAGTTAGAAAAGTAACGTAAAAAGTAACTTGCCTGCAATTTACTGAAAAAGCCTATTCATTTCAATGTACTGTATTTGCTAAGTGTTGCATACTACTGCTCCCCTGTAAATCAAACAAAGTACAATTTCTATTGCATTTTCAAACTGTTCGACATTCAGTAACTTATTACTGGAAAGTATTTTATGCTTACCTGTGCCAGGCTTGCTTGGTTCTAAAATAAAACAACAGTATATTTTTATACAAAAACAATTGGCCTAGAGTTCAGTTCTTGAGTGTGTGAATTCATTTGCTGACTGAGTGTGTACATCAAATGCTTAACACTGTCCTCTGATACTGCCTTACTGCTCGACCAAGCTACCACAAGTAGAGAGTAAGGTTCTATCTAACTTTAACCTCTGCCTACCTTTGGAGTCACCTGGACCCTATACACACTATACCTCATTTTGGTGTAGTATATATAGAGCCAGTTTCTTACAGTAATGCCATTAAGAGTATATGGTGCTGGGAGATTGTCATTACGAACTCCACAGCATCATAATGCCTTTACTGAAAACTGGGAAGTTTGGTATTAAACTTCTCAGCACATTAAACCCACACTGATGCCAGTGTTGGGATTTAATGAAAAATGCACTCAAAGGGCATCTTAGAGATGCCCCCTGAAAAACGACCTAAGTCTAGTGTCCTGGCTGAGTAGCTGCTCGCCAGCTGCCACCACCAGACATGTTTCTGGACCCCTGGGTCGAGAGCCTGCCGCTCTCGGGGTCCTAAAACAATGCACATCCTGGGACGAGGTGCCAAGCCTCCTCCCCCAGGATGGGCAGGGTCCACGAAGGGGAAGCTTCAAAGGCTTGCTGCCTTTATGAGCTACCCCAGCCATTTGCTGCTTCCAGCAACTGACCCCACCGGTTCTGACCTCCACTTTGGGCGGGAGAATCGGCGAATAAACCAAGGGCCAGATGTACGACCAATTTTTAGCATGCGCAAACGGGTTAGCGACCCGTTTGTTCATGCTAAAATTGGTATGGCCATGTACTAGCACAATTTTGCGAGTCGCAAATGAATTGCGACTCGCAAAAAAGTGTTTAGAGACTCGCTATTTGGAAGGGACGTTCCCTTCCAAATAGCGACTCTCTAACCCATGTACTAATGTTTTGCGACCGCAATTGCGGTCGCAAAAACACTGCAATTACCACCTACTTCAAGTAGGTGGTAATGCGATCATAAATGGGAAGGGGTCCCGAGGGACCCCTTCCCCTTTACAAATGCATGCGAAAATATTTTTAAGGGCAGGCAGTGGTCCCAGGGACCACTGCCTGCTCCTTAAAAATGAAACAAAAATGTTTCATTTTCATTTTTTAAATGCATCCCGTTTTCCTTTAAGGAAAACGGGCTGCATTAAAAAAAAGAGCTGCTTTATTGAAAAGCAGTCCCAGACATGGTGGTCTGCTGAGCCCAGCAGTCCACCATCCCTGGGAGGGCCAGCCATTCCCAATGGGATCGCAAAATGCGAGTGCCTCATTAATATTGAGCCTCGCATTTTGCGACCCGATAGGGAATCGCAATCCGTGTCTCTGACACTGTTGTACATAGTAAATTGCGACTCGCAATAGAGCGCAAATTGCGAGTCACCATTTAGTATTGTCGTACATCTGGCCCCTAGTGAGCAAGGGTGGTGTGCCCACCTTTGCCAACCCCACCCCTCAGGTGGGGGAGAGGAGTTGAAACACAACTCTCAGTCCCCGCCATCTTGCAGATGGGCGGACCCAGCCAACCAGAGAGAGGCACATGCCCCCTCCCACTGGAGGGTGGCATAATAGGAGGTGTACCCTCCCCAATTAAGAGACCCATTGGTCCCGACTTTTACTTACCTGTAACACCCCTAAATCTAGAATTTAGGGGCAACCCTGAACCTTGCCTCCTCAGACATGAACCGACCAGAAGAGAAGAAGGACCGAAGAAGCCGTGCTGACCAAAAAAGAGGACGCCGCCCACTGACTTGGCCCCAGCCCTACCAGCCTATCCGCACCTCAAACCTGCTCCAGCGAAGTTCCTGTGTGTCCTGTAGCCATTAGCCCTCAAGAACCCGAAGGACCTGCCCTGCCTTCCAAAACCAAGACTTTGTCTCCCGTGAGCACCGGATTTGCTCACCCACAGAATCTGGCTCTGACCAAATCCGCGAGTTTGCACCCGATGACCACGGCTCGAGTTCGAGTGGCCCAACACCACGAGGAGGTCTCCCCGGCAATCCTGACCTGACACCTGGTGATCTCTGACCTGCCTCTCATCTCCAATCGACGCCTACAGCCCCTTTCTGGATCCCCCGACTGCGATCGGAGCTGGTAAGAAAACCAGACTCCTAAAGATACCCCTGCACCCGACGGCCTTGGGTGGCCCAACTGACGGTGTCCCAGCATCCCCAGCCATCCCAACTTACCTCTCCAACCGGTGGTCGCCACCTGAAGATCTTCGTCCCCGAGCCTGCAGTCTTTGTTGCAACCGAAGAATCCCCATTAATAACGGGGCACCCAATGCCAAAACAGCACCCTGCACCCAGCCGCCCCTGCGCCGCGGCGGGGTGTACCTTGGGTGCTAACTCTGATCCCCCTTTGCACTGAGCCTAACACCAGGAGCTTTGCTCCCACAACCTTGTGGCCTGCTCGTGAGCAGTCAGAAGAAGAGGTATGCAGCTCCTATGGGGGGAGGAAGGAGGTAGAGGCTAGGTCGGTTAAACACCCTCACCCTGAGTTGGAGACAGGGTGTCTCCCAATTTGGGAAATGGGGCCCTCACACACCCGGCTGGGTGTCATGCTTCATCATAGGGCATGTTCCTCGTCAGGCCGGCGCTGCAATGCCTGACAGGCACCCTATGATGGGCTCTTTGTTGGAGATCTTTTTCCCAAGCCGTGAGGTGTGGTGCGGGTGTAGGACCTCGTGGTGTAGATGTGAATAGGGTGTGTGAAGGGATGGTGTGAGAAGGGATAAAGTGGGGCACAGTGGTGCTCCAAAATCAATTTAATCCACGAGCCCACTGGTCCCAATTAAAAACAGCAATGGCGTGTCACCGCTGATATAATGGTCAGAGGTGGCTACAAGATAGTGGTCGACATGTTTCTTGCCTCATGTGTCAGGGATCATGTTGCAATTCATCAGGACCAAAGGGTGTAACTGCACTATCTACACAGTGGTTGGTTCGGTGATGCTCTCAGGGGTGAATCAAGCACTCGAAAACCTAGCATTGAGGTACCTTTCCTAAGATGGACCGACCCAGTGTGGGTGGTAATTTAGCTCCTTCGAGGTACAGGCAGAGAGAGGGTACGTTACAATTGTTAACATCCGTTCAACCAGAATCCATTTGCCGGGAACCTACCCCACGCTCCCCCTGCTCGTGAGCAGCCACCAACCGGAGGCCCCCTATCCCCCATTAGATAACATTGGGCCTCAGCTTTCTGCACCCTGCCGCCCTAGTGCCGCTGAGGGTGCTTTGAGAGTGCATCCTTGACCCTGGGGGAACCCTGGTTCTGACCCCAGAAAACCAACTCCCAAACCCAAGTACTTGCCTTGAAACCGACAACCTCATGTTCAAGGCATGTGAGCTGTATATCACATGCTTTGCAATCTCCTGCCATCTAGTGTTGGGTCTGGATGTTTGCAAGTTGTTTTTCTTCGAAGAAGTCTTTCCAGTCACGAGGTAGGTGACTCCTCCTTTCGGTGATAGTGCGCATGGGCAGCGACTCCATTGTTAGATTGTTTTTTTCCGCCATCGGGGTCGGATGTGTATTGCTGCGCTCCGGTTCGAAGCCGTTCTTCGGGTTCCCCTCTGTGCGCACTCTACTCGCGTCGGTATTGTTTAGAACGCGTATCCCACTTCTCCGCGTATCGTATCCGTCGAGGAAAACCTCTATTTTGATCGAAGATCTTCAGGAAGGCCGTCCGACCTAACTGCGTTGGTCCACTTTGCAGTCAGCGGAACGCACTCCATTCAAATTCTGCCCTTGGTGATACGCCAAGTATCCGCGTACCGACTCGCATGGAGTGTGCAACTTCGAACAGGACTGCGACACGTGCAGCTCGTTCCGATCGAAGAAAACACTCCGTGATCATCGGTTCGACGTCGCGAGATGCAGAGTCAAAACGTCGAATACACGCCGGACATCTTCGGCGAAGGTTCCGAGCACGAATTCGACGCACAAGGGGCCGAGGAAGAACAAGAAGAACTTGTCTCCATTCCAGAATCGGACTCCAAGATGGAAGAAGACTTGCCACAAGGTCAACGTCCCGTGACTACCGAACGCCCCTTAACCCAAACTCCAACTCAGCTGAAACAAAAGGCTTCGGCCCCCTTTGAGAAAGTGCCCTCTTTCTTGCATGGTACGCCCCCACTTTTTGCTGAATTGCTGATGTTCTTTGACTGAGTGTGCCCTGGGCTCCTGCTAATCAGGTACCCAGGGCCTATGTTCCTTCCCTAAAACTGCATTGAAGCCTAAACCCAATTGGCATCTCTGGTCACATGTCAGCCCCTGGTAAATGGTACCCTAGGTACCCAGGGCACTGTGACCAGAGAAGGCCTCTAAGGGCTGCAGCACTTATTGTGCCACCCTTAGAGGTCCTGTACCCTGACACTCACACACTGCCTTTGCAGGCTGCGTGTCTTGGTGCAGAACAAAGTGAAGAGTCGACATTGTAAGGAAGTGGGTTTCTGTTGCAGTAACCCCCCTACTTTTTGCCAGACCACTGATGCACTTTGACTTGATGTGCCCTGGGTCCCTGCCAATCAGGTTCCCAGGGCCTGTGTTCTTTCCCCAAAACTGTACCCAATTGGCATCTCTGGCCACAGGTCAGCCCCTGGTAAATGGTACCACAGGTACCCAGGACACTGTGACCAGGGAAGACCTCTAAGGGCTGCAGCACTTATTGTGCCACCCTTAGAGGCCCTGTACCTTTACACACACACACTGCCTTTGCAGGCTGCGTGTTTTGGTGCAGAACAAAGTGAAGTCGACATGGCACACGCCTCTGTGGGCCATGCCCACAAACACACTGCCCTGGCATAGATCAGTCACCCCTCTAGCTGGGTGCCCTATACCAGTGGTGAGGGTACAGGTGCAATTAGCCCTGTACCCCTACAGTGTCTAAGTCCATTCTTAGACATTGTAAGTGCAGTGCTGCCATTAAGAGTATATGGTGCTGGGAGTTTGTCATTACGAACTCCACAGCACCATAATGGCTGCACTGAAAACTGAGAAGTTTGGAATCAAACTTCTCAGCACATTAAACCCACACTGATGCCAGTGTGGGATTTAATGAAAAATGCACACACAGGGCATCTTTGAGATGCCCCCTGAAAAACGACCAGCCTCTGGTGGGTACCCTGACTGGTACACACCAGCCTGCCACCACGAGACAGGTTTCTGGACCCCTAGGGGGGGGGAGCCTACGCTCCCTGAGCCCAGAAACAAAGCCTTTCCTGGGCGGAGGTGTATACGCCTCCCCCAGGCCAGGAAGAGCCATCTGTGGCAGGGGAGCTTAAAAGGCCTGGCAGCCTTTGTAATGCGACCCCCCAGCCCCTCCTGCTATCAGGAGCAGGCCCCCTTCCTGTCTCCCCTCCCTTTCGGCGGGAAGACAGACGGGAAAACTAGCCAGCCCAGGAGGTGTGCCCACCTCTGCCAACTCCACCCCTCAGGTGGGGAGGCGAGGTGAAGCCCACTCTCCAGTGCTCGCCATCTTGCAGATGGCAGGCACTCCCAATCAGGACTAGGGATTGTGCTCACTCCCCACGTGGGGTGAGCACACCAAGGGTGTAGTCACCCTAAGGTCAGTAGCCCATTGGCTACTGACCTCAAGACCCCTAAAAACGCCCCCTAAATACAGTATTTACGGGGCAGCCCTGAACCAGGAAGGCAGATCCAGCCTACCAACAAGAAGAAAAGAAGGACGAAGAGCCGTGCAGAGCTAACAAGAGGACGACGCCCACTGACTTGGCCCCAGCCCTACAGGCCTGTCTCCCTCGAACCTGCTTCTGCGAAATCCCGGCGTGTCCAGCAGCCAGCAACCTCACAAACCCCGGAGGACCTGCCTGCCTTCACTTCCAAGTCTGTTTCTCCCGTGAACACCGGTCGTGTTTAAACTGCAGCTTCTGGCTCCGGCCGGACACCGCGAATCCAGCCCACTCTGCACCCGCCGAACCCGGCCCGAGCTCGAGTGGAAAAACACCACAAGAAGGTCACCCCGGCGATCCTGACCCGAGATCCGGCGACTCCTGACCTGCCTCAAGCCTCCAGACGACGCCTGCAGCCTCAATCCAGAGGCCCCCCTCTACCGTGACCAGAGCGGGTAAGAAAATCCGACCCTAAAAGGCACCCCTGCACCCAACGCCCCACGGCCTTGTGTGCCCCAACCAACGGTGCCTAACCAACCCAAGACATCCCAACTTACCCCTCGAAGTGGTGGTCGCACCCAGAAGGGACTCGTCCCCGAGCCTGCAGTGCTTCTTCAAACCGGAGGCTCTCCATAGAAAACAACAGGGCGCCCGACGTCGAAACAGCACTCTGCACCCGGCTGCCCCAGTGCCGCTGAGGGTGCACCTTTTGTGCCTACTTGTTTCCCCTTTTGCCCTGACCTAAACCCTAGGAGCTTTGCTCCCACAACCCAGTGGCCTGCTTGCCAGCAGCCACCAACCGGAGACCCCCTATCCTCCATAAGATAACATTGGGCCTCAACACTCTGCACCCGGCCGCCCTAGTGCCGCTGAGGGTGCAACAACAGTGCATCACTGACCCTAGGAGACCCCTGAGTCTGACCCCAGAACCCTAACTCCAAAGACCGAATACTTACCTCGAAACCGATAACCTGTTTTTCCTCATAGGATAACATTGACACTTTTTTCTCCCAAAAAGTTTCTAAGTGTCGACTTTTGAAAACTAAGAATATTCCTTAAAAATCGCACAAATAACCTAAACGAATTTTCTCAACTATTTGCAGGAAAGGTCCCAGTGCTGAATCTAGGTATCCAGCACTGAGTAGGAAAAGTAACATAAAAGTAACTTACCTGTGAATTGAATTTCCTTCCATAGGATAACATTGGTGGTTCTATGTGAAAAAGTTTTAAAGTGTCAACTTTTGAAATACAAGAATATTATTTAAAAATCGTACATCTAACTAGAACGCATTTTCTCAACTGTTTTCTGGAAATGTCCCAGTGCTAAATCTAGGATCCAGCACTGTTAGAAAAAGTAATCCGAAAAGTAACTTACCTGCAATTTACAGGAAAAGCCTATGTATTTCAATGTACTGGTCCAAAAAGTTTCTAAGTGTGGACTTTTGAAATCTGAAAATATTCTCTAAAAATTGTACAAACTACAAAAACGTAATTACTTACCTGTTTTAAGTAAATGTCCCAGTGCTGAATCTAGGAGTCCAGCACTGGATTACAAAAGTAACGCATAAAGTAATTTTACCTGCATTTACCTTAAAAAGCCATTCATTTCAATGTACTGCATTTACTAAGTATTGCAACCTACTGCATCCCCTGTAAATCAAATCAATTACAATCTTCATTGCTTTTTAAAACTGTGTACAACAAGTAACTTATTACTGAAAAGAATTGAATGCTTACCTATCAGGCTTGCTTGGTTCTAAAATAAAATAACAGTATATTTTTTATACAAAAACAATTGGCCTAGAGTTCAGTTCTTGAGTGTGTGAATTCATTTGCTGACTGAGTGTGTACATCAAATGCTTAACACTGTCCTCTGATACTGCCTTACTGCTCGACCAAGCTACCACTATTAGAGAGTAAGGTTCTATCTAACTTTAACCTCTGCCTACCTTTGGGGACTCTTGGACTCTATACACACTGTACCTCACTTTGGTGCAGTATATATATAGAGCCAGTTTCTTACAGACATGGCACGGATGTGTGCCATGCCCACAAACCACTGCCCTGGCATACATCAGTCACCTCTCTAGCTGGGTGCACTATGCCAGTGGTGAGGGTACAGGTGCATGAGCCCTGTACCCCTACAGTGCCAAAGTCCATTCCTGGGCACTGTAAGTGCAGTGCTGCCATTAAGAGTATATGGTGCTGGGAGTTTGTCATTACGAACTCCACAGCACCATGATGGCTACACCGAAGACTGGGAAGTTTGGTATCAAACTTCTCAGCACATTAAACCCACAATGATGCCAGTGTGGGATTTAATGTAAAATGCACACCAGAGGGCATCTTAGAGATGCCCCCTGACACTCGACCAACTTCCAGTGACCCGACTGAGTGGCTGCGCAGGCTGTCACCACCAGACATGTTTCTGGACCCCTGGGTCGAGAGCTTGCTGCTCTCGGGGGCCTGAAACAATGCACATCCTGGGACGAGGTGCCAAGCCTCCTCCCCCAGGATGGGCAGGGTTCACGAAGGAGAGGCTTCAAAGGCATGCCGCCTTTGTGAGCCTCTCCAGACCATTTGCTGCTTTCAGCGACTGGTCCCCACTGGTTCTACCCCCCCACTTTGGGCGGGAGAACCGGTGGGAAAAACAAGTGAGGAAGAGAGGTGTGCCCACCCCTGCCAACTCCACCCCTAAGGTGGGGGAAGCGAGGTTAAGCACAACCTCGAGTCCCCGCCATCTTGAGGATGGGGGGACCCAGCCAACCAGGGACAGGCTCCTGCCCCCCTCCCCCTGAAGAGTGGCAGAATAGGGGGTGTACCCACCCCAGGGAAGGGACCCATTGGTCCCTGCCCTTTACCAACCTGTAACGCCCCTAAATTTAGTATTTAGGGGCACCCTGAACCTTCCTTCCTCAGATCCAGCAACTGCAAGAAAAAGAAGAGAAGAAGGACGAGAAGCCGTGCAGAGCTAACAAGAGGACGACGCCCACTGACTTGGTCCCAGCCCTACAGGCCTGTCTCCCCTCGAACCTGCTCCTGCAAAACCCCGGTGTGTCCAGCGGCCAGCAACCTCAACCCCGGAGGACGTGCCTGCCTTCACTTTCCAAGGGTTTCTCCCGTGAACACCGGACGTGTTTGAACTGCAGCTTCTGGTGCCAGCCAGGAACCGCGAATCCCGCACACTCTGCACCCGCCGAATCCGGCCCGAGCTCGAGTGGGCAAATACCCCGAGGAGGTCCCCCCGGCGATCCTGACCCGAGATCCGGCGACCCCTGACCTGCCTCAAGCCTCCTGACGACGCCTGCAGCCTCAATTCAGAGGACCCCCCCTACCGCGACCAGAGCCGGTAAGAAAATCCGACGTCCCAAGGCACCCCTGCACCCGACGCCCCACGGCCTTGTGTGCCCAACCCAGCGGTCCCTAACCAACCCTCTACATCCCAACTTACCCCTCGAAGTGGTGGTAGCTCCTGGAAGATCCTCGTCCCCGACCCTCCAGTGTTTCTTTGTCCCGGAGAATCTCCATTGAAATCAACAGGGCACCCGACCTCAAAACAGCACCCTGCACCCGGCCGCCCTAGAGCCGCTGAGGGTGCCCTTTGGTGCTAATTTGGTCCCCAACGTGCCCTGAGCTTAACCCTAGGAGCTTAACCCCGTGGCCTGCTTGCCAGCAGCCACCAACCCGAGTCCCCCTATCCTCCATAGGATAACATTGGGCCTTAACACTCTGCACCCGGCCGCCCTAGTGCCGCTGAGGGTGTAACAAGAGTGCATCACTGACCCTGGGAGACCCCTGAGTCTAACCCCAGAACCCTAACTCAGAAGACTGATTACTTACCTCGAAACCGAAAACCTGTTTTTCCTCATAGAATAACATTGACACTTTTTCTTCCAAAAGTTTCTAAGTGTCGACTTTTGAAAACTAAGAATATTCTTTAAAAATCGTACAACTAACTAAAACGCATTTACTCAACTGTTTTCAGGAAATGCCCCGGTGCTGAATCTAGGATCCAGCATTGTGTTAGTAAAAGTAATCCGAAGAGTAACATAATTGCATTTTACTGAAAAAAGCCTATTGATTCCTATGTACTGAGTCTACTAAGTTTGTGCATTGCATTGCAACCCCTGTAAACTCGAATTGGTACAAAGTCCTACTGTATTCTGAAAGTATTCAACTACAGCATCTTATATCTGAAAAGTATTTTTATGCTTACCTGCACCAGGCTTGCTTGGTTCTAGAAATAAAACAACAGTATATTTTTTATACAAAAACAATTGGTCTAGAGTTCAGTTCTTGAGTGTGTGAATTCATTTGCTGACTGAGTGTGTACATCAAATGCTTAACACTGTCCTCTGATACTGCCTTACTGCTCGACCAAGCTACCACTTTAGAGAGTAAGGTTCTATCTAACTTTAACCTCTGCCCACCTCTGGAGACCCTTGGACTCTATACACACTGAACCTCACTTTGGTGCAGTATATATAGAGCCAGTTTCTTACCCCCGCGCCTTCCGGCCACGGTCGGCACCAACAAGATGTTTCTGACATCCCGCCCTCCGGCTCGGCACTGAAACGCGTCACTAAGCCTTCCGGCTCGGGATCAAGTCGGCCAAAGTCTGGCACCGAGCCGAAACCTTCAGGCTCGAAGCCGAAAACCGCTTCGGAGCCGAAAACATTGATACTGAAAACAAAGCCTCCTTCAGCACCGAAACCTTCCGCGCCGAAAAGTCATTCTACACTGGCACCTTAATCCTCGGTGCCGAAACCTAAAACTGTTCCTCGGAAGCTGCAGGATCCGATTTTTGACGCCCCAACACCCAAATCGGACCCAAAACAAAAGGAACTTTATATAAATCCAGATACAGGGCGTGTTCTTACTAAATCACCTCAAATGCAAACCTGAGTCAGAGGACAACACCCCTTACTATATTCCTTTGAAGAGGAAGAATGTAGGTAATACCCCCTGCCCTCCTCCTCCACCATGTTACCCTACACCAACTTCTCTACCTTTGCATCATTTACTGATTACACCAACTAATTCACCACCACCCCCTGATGATGAGGATGATGGAGATGAGGGGGACAATATTTTACCGATAGACCCATGGAAGGATTATAACACGGATTCACCTACAGATAACGACCCAGATCTTTACCCTATAAAGCCTTCCCCTCCTGACGACAATGTAGGATATTTAGAATTACTTGCTAGAGCTGCAGAATATCATGGGGTACAGTTACACACGGAATCTCTAGAGGAAGATATCCTATTTGAAACGCTCAGTAGCACACAAAGGGCTAGCCACACTCTACCTATGCTTAAAGGTATGATGAGACATGCCGATGATATCTTCAAAGATCCAGTGCGTGCTCGCATTCTCACCCTCAGTATTGATATAAAAAAAATATAAACCTGCTCCCTCAGATCCAGTCTTTATTATAGGACAGTTACCACTAGACTCCTTGGTGGTCACTAATGCCCGTAAACGGGCCAATTCACAGACTACAGGGGATGCTCCCCCTCCAGACAGAGTCAAAACTATTAGACGCCTCTGGTAAACGAGTAGCCGCCCTGTAGGAAAAAAACCTTTTCAGGGGTTCACTGATGCACCTGGTTCTTAAACCAACAAAGAAGAGATTGGCACGGAAGCTGGAATATCAAAATAACAACTTTATTAACCTCACATAAGGGAGACTGTGTCAATACAGTACCCGCAGGCCACTGTAGGAGACAGTCTAAGGAGTACAAAGATCCTGGGTCTTTTATCCCCAGTTTACTGCTGAGTTAGCATGTAGACTCAAAAGAGGCGGTACAAGTATACACATGAATAGCTATTACACATATAAGGATACATAAGAATCACTTAGTCAACAGAGTGGGAGGGTTTACAATATTGCTGACATCAGTTAAAATAGCCTGACAGTTACTCTAAGAGCAGGTGCATTCTAGCAGCTAGACCTTTCTGAGCATGTGCAGTGCTCTGGCTCAGTACTGAAGGAGTTAATTATAGTTCCTGACTCAAGTGAAATACAAGAGCAGGCAACAGTGAAGAGGGAGAAAGCACATGGCGAGCACATGGCTAACTAAAATGGCTGCCACAAACAAAATGGCTTCAGCTGATGCTAACAACCATTGCAGCTAGTTTTCCACAGCCCAAGCAGCAAATCATTCGTGCATTGCCAACACCCAGGCCCGGCTAGCCAGATACGATAGGGCACACTAGGATGAAATGGAGAAATTGCTACAACACCTCCCAGATGAGCACAAAGCAAAAGCCCAGGATTTAGTCCAGGAAGGGAAGCTCATATCCAATTCCTCAATTAGATGCGCTTTAGATGCTGCAGACACCGCAGCTAGAGAGATCAACACTAGTGTGTTATTAAGGAGACTTGCATGGTTGAGGATTTCTGGTTTCAAACCCGAAGTACAACAGTCTATTTTAAATACTCCTTTTGACAAGGAACATCTCTTCGGGCAGTAGATAAGTCATTAGAAAAAATGAAAAAAGACACAGAAGTAGCCAAGTCTATGGGAGCTCTGCAGTCTCTCTCTAATCGGGGCTCCTTTTGTCGCTCCTTCTACCGTGGAGAGTCAAAAACCATGTCTTCAGACAATACTGCCGCCTCCTACAAAGGCAACAGTCAGTCTTCCTCTACAAGGGGCTTCTTTAGAGGAGGATACAGAGGCAACAACAACAAAGGTCGAGGCAAGGGTTCCACACTACGTACTTCCCCCTTCCCCAACAAGCAGTGACTTGCCTACACTTCCCCCCCGATAATTTAACACCTGTCGGGGGACAGGTGTTAAATTCCTCCCTAAAGTCTTACACAATTCCTCCCCATTTGGCAATCTATCACCACAGACAAATGGGTGTTAGGAATTATCCAACATGGTTATTGCCTGGAGCTTACCAACAATCCTCCAAATATTCCACCACGTTCTCACAATATGTCACCAGAACATTTACATCTACTTCAGCAAGAGGTCCAGTCTCTCCTGTCCAAAGGAGCCATAGGACCTGTGCTGTTACATCAAGGGACAGGCGAGTACTCCCTGTACATTCTCATCCCCACAAAGGACGGCTCCTTGAGACCTCTTGTAGACCTCAGAGAACTAAACCTCTACATATTTTCGGAGCATTTCCACATGGTGACACTTCAACAAGTGCTCCCACTTCTACAGCAGGGCGATTTTATGTCTACTCTAGACTTGAAAGACGCATATTTCCACATTCCAATTCATCCCGCTCATCGCAAATACCTCAGATTCATGATAGCGGGTCATCATTACCAATTCAAAGTACTACCGTTTGGAGTCACCACTGCTCCCAGGGTATTTACCAAATGTCTGGCAGTAGTTGCAGCACATCTGAGAAGAAAACACATCCATGTCTTCCCATACTTGGACGACTGGCTCATCAAAGCCAGCACTTACCAAATGTGTCTCGAACACACTCGAACCACTATTTACTTACTTCACCAACTAGGGTTTACAGTGAATGTGTTGAAGTCTCATCTACAGCCTTCCAACACTCAAACTTATCTGGGAGCCACGATAGACGCTCACAAAGCTCTAGCCTCTCCCAGTACAGCCAGGATTCACAGTATTCAGTCCCTTCTCACTCAATTTCAGCCCAACCAATCATTGCCAGCAAAAGTATTCATGCAACTTCTAGGGATGATGGCATCTTGCATTATAATAGTTCCCCATGCAAGACTTCACATGCATCCCCTTCAAGAATGTTTAGCAAGTCAGTGGAACCAGTCGCAGGGTCAGTTGACCGATCTAGTGTTGGTAGATGGCTGCACCCATCGCTCTCTGCAGTGGTGGAACCCACAAAATTTATTCAACGGGCTGCCCTTTCTCGACCCTGGTCCACAGACTGTGCTAACAGCAGACGTATCGCTCACTGGTTGGGACGCTCACCTACAAAGTTACACAATCCAAGGATTATGGACTCAAAAGTACAAGAGTCTCCAAATAAATCACCTAGAGCTACTAGCAGTGTTTCTAGCGCTCAAAGCCTTTGAAACTCACCTAATCGGTAAAACTGTCTTAGTCTGCACAGACAACATGACAGCTATGTATTATATACAAAAACAGGGGGGTGGGGGGACACACTCTCTCCAACTGTCACGCCTAGCACAAGCCATTTGGGAATGGGTCATACGTCACAAAATGTATCTCCTAGCAGAACATCTTCCAGGAGTAAACAATCAAATTGCAGACCTCAGCAGACCGAGACCGCAAATCCACGAGTGGGAACTTCATCCCCAAATTCTTCTTCCCTACTTTCAGGAATGGGGATTTCCTCACATAGACCTGTTTGCCACAGCTCAAAACGCAAAATGCCCAAGCTTCGCCTCCAGGTTCCTACACCCGCTCTCCAAAGGCAGTGCCCTATGGATGAACTGGTCAGGGATATTTGCCAAATTTTTCCGCCTCTCCCACTCATTCCGCTGGTATACAAAGGAATTCCTCAGCACACGTCTGTTATGTCACAATATACATAAACATGCTTGATGTGAGCATAAGTAAAATACAAGTAGGTAAGTTCTTATTTCTTTTTTCCTTTTTATTTTCCGATGTTCAGACAGCCGACACGTGTTTTGTCGCTTACATGGGAATTAATCCCGCGACTTTATCAAGGCTATTGTCTTCCTGTGTATAACCTTTATTAGTGGTGTTAATTCCAACCCACACTGGGATTCAATATCTCGCGACGTCTCACTTCTCAATGTTAAATCAAGGGATCCCTGTATGTCCCAGAAGTCCAGAATCTTATTTCTTAGTAGTTTGATCCCACACACGGACGTCGCTCCTCGTGTTGCCGAGTACGGTGCACGTACTCGGCAACACGAGGAGCGACGTCCGTGTGTGGAATTAACACCACTAATAAAGGTTATACACAGGAAGACAATAGCCTTGATAAAGTCGCGGGATTAATTCCCATGTAGCGACGAAACACGTGTCGGCTGTCTGAACATCGGAAAATAAAAAGGAAAAAGAAATAAGAACTTACCTACTTGTATTTTACTTATGCTCACATCAAGCATGTTTATGTATATTGTGACATAACAGACGTGTGCTGAGGAATTCCTTTGTATATCTGTCAATTGGCCAAGGCCATTTTGTATTTTGAGGAGGTCAGTGGTTCTCTTCACCTTGCAGCACCGTGATCAATACAGCAAGTAAATATCAAATATTTGTGTTATCTCTCCCGAGTGGCGCCTTCATTTACCGAACTAAATACCACTGCTCATTAGGTGCTCATTCCGCTGGTAGTTTGGAAGCTCAGACAATCATCCCTCAAACTCATTCTCATAGCTCCTAAATAGGCATGTCAACCTTGGTTCACCACCCTGCTAGAGATCTCAGTAGTTCCACACCAAAAGCTGCATCTCAACTCCAGTCGCCTCACTCAGAGCCATGGAGAAATCAGGCATTCAAATCCCAAGGAACTCAACCTAGCGATTTGGCTCCTGAAATCATAGCGTTTGTATGAATATCCTAAAGGAGGCTAGGAAACCTACAACTAGGACATGATATGCAGCAAAGTGGAAACAATTTGTTATATACTGTAACAATAATAATATCAATCCCCTTGATGCTTCAGTGCAAAGCATAATCTGTTATCTCTTACACTTACAGCAATCTGGATTAGCCTACACATCCATTCGATTGCATTTAGCAGCAGTAGCTGCATACTTACAAAACAGACAACACTTCTCTCTATTCAGAGTACCAGTGATTAAAGCCTTTATGAAACGACTAAAAAGAGTAATACCACCAAGAGCTCCACCTGTACCAGTATGGAACTTAAACATAGTCCTTACAAGGCTAATGGGTCCACCTTTTGAACCAATGCACAAGTGTCAACTACAATTTGTCTCATGGAAGGTTGCCTTTCTTATTACAATCACTTCCTTAAGGAGAGTTGGTGAACTCCAGGCACTAACTATACAAGAGCCTTTCTTTCAACTTCACAAAGACTAAGTGGTTATTCGAACCAATCCCAAATTTCTTCCTAAAGTGGTTTCTGCCTTTCACATCAATCAGTTGTTACCCTTGTTCTTTCCTCAACCTGATTATGTTGCAGAACGAGCTCTACACACACTAGATGTTAGAAGAGTTCTACTATATTATGTGGAAAGAACAAAAGATTTTCGTAAGACAAAACGGCTCTTTGTTGCTTTTTCGCCACCACACAAACCCAATCCCATTTCTAAATCGGGCATTGCAAGATGGATCGTGAAATGTATCCAAACAGGTTATCTGAAAGCGGAAAGAACCTTGGCAATACCCCCTAGAGCGCATTCCACCTGCAACATAGGGGCTACTATGGCTTTCTTAGGAAATATTCCCCTAGCTGACATCTGTAAGGCAGCAACAAGGTCTACACCGCACGCATTCACCAAACACTATTGTGTAGATGTCTTAGCGAGGCAACAAGCTAATGTAGGCCAGGCAGTACTTAAAACACTTTTTCAAACAACTGCAACAGCTACAGGTTAGCCACCGCTTTGGGAGTTTTCTGCTGTATGGTCTATGCAAAGCATGTGATCTACAGCTCACATGCCTCGAACGGATAATGTTACTTACCCAGTAAGCATCTGTTCTTGGCATGTAGAGCTGTAGATTCACATGCGCCCATCCGCCTCCCCGGGTACCTATACCTGTTGCAGTTTTCTTACTTTACATACATATGCATGGACACCTCTATTCTACCTTTACTAACTCCATTCTCACCCTCTGCGGGAAAACAATCGAACAATAGTCGATGCCCATGCGCACTGTCACCTACCTCATGACTGGAAAGACGTCTTCGAAGAAAAACAACTTGCAATCATCCGGACCCAACACTAGATGGCAGGAGATTGCAAAGCATGTGAATCTACAGCTCTACATGCCAAGAACAGATGCTTACTGGGTAAGTAACATTATCCTTCCACCCTTAGGACTGCATTGACTGCTTTCTTGTGAAAATTGTTTTAAGTGTGGAGTTTGTTTTGTCTGTGAACTTGAAAAACTACAAATATCTAAAAACTGCTTTACTTACCTTTTCTCTAGGAAATGTCCCAGTGTGATATCTAGGCATATCACACTGAGCAGAAAAAAGTGATCCATAAAGTAATTAGAAAAGTAATCAAAAGTAATCTAAGAGTAATTTCCACTGTATTGAATATATTTACAAACCTGCAACAAAGTCATTTTCATTCAGCGTGCTTGTATTGTTCAACCTGCCTTGAAAAGTACCATTTACACTTAACTGTACCAGGCTTGCTTGGTTCTAGAAAAGAAATATAACTAAATAATATTTTTTTACAAACAAATTGGCCTGAGTTCGGTCTTTGAGTGTGTGACATCATTTGTTGCCTGAGTGTGTACAACAAATGCTTAACACTACCCTCTTATAAAGCCTTACTGCTCGCCCACACTACCACAAATAGAGAGTAAGGTGCTATCTACTTTTACCTCTGCCTACCTTTGGGGTTCCACTGGACTCTGTGCACACTATACCTCATTTTGGTATAGTATATACAGAGCCTACTTCCTACACAAAGTTCTCAACATTCAGTAAAGCCATCATGAAGCTGTGGAGTTTGTAATGACAAACTCCCAGCCCGTGTACTCAATATAGCTCCACTGCACTTACAATGTCTGTGAATGGACACAGATACTGTAGGGGCATATTGCTCATGCAGCTATGGTATAGTGCACCCTGCCATAGGGCTGTGAGGCCTGTTAGAGGGGTGACTTGCGTATGCCACAGTCTGTGTTTGTGGGCATGGCACACAGGGATGTGTGCCATGTCGACTTTAAGGTTTTGTCTGCACCAAAACGGTCTGTAATGGCAGTGTAGGTGAGGGGTCTCGGAGGGTGGCATAATACATGCTGCAGCCCTTAGAAACCACCTCTAGTCACAAGGACCTTGGTACCCGGGGTTACCTTTTACAAGGGACTTATGTGTGGGCCAGAGGTGTGCCAATTGTGGACACAAAGGTACAGTTTTAGGAAAGAACACAGGCACTGGGACCCTGATTAGCAGGAACCCAGTGCACATTCAGTCAAAGTGCAACAGCTATCAGGAAAAATGTGGGGGGTAACCATGCAAAAAGGGGGACTTTCCTACAAGTGTGTGGGGGGGAGGTTATTTATCCGGTGGACCTAGGAACCCCCCAAGAAACCCTCAAAGGGTCATCGTGTTAAGTCTCAGGCTGCACTATGACGGCAGCCATCGCGATATTCATGGTGACCGATCGAGGGAAGGAAGAGGAAAGTGAGTGTCTCCCTTACCTACTGTTATCAAATGCTCAAGATGGTACAGTGGAAGGAGTAGTTCACTCTCCTACTCTGAGACCATCAACAAAGGGACTGCTATCAGTTGCTGAAGCAGTTTGCTGGACTGTTCTAACTAACCCCAGGTCTGACTAATTGGTGTGCCCATGATGTGGACCGTGGTGACAGCTTGCCTGTCAAGCTAAATTTATAGATTGTGAGAACAGGTCAAGGCTAGCATTTAGGCTGAGATTGTCAAGAACTATACTACTTATGTGCCCAAACGCGACATATTCACTATTGGACTTTCTTATTCCTACTCCATGTTGCAGTAGAATCAGATAGTATAAGCCTACTGTATCTTGGCACTATCATTTGCTCCCCTGTATGCCGGCCAGTTGGTGAAATGAACACAGTAAGATGCACAGTATGGGCTTCTGACAAACTCAAACAGCAGGCTCAGTTAGATAAAAACCAATGCCCCACCGTCTACGTCTTGCGTTTAATCCCTGCCTCCCACCAACATGTGATGACAAAGCCTGTAAACCATTAGCCTCATTAAAGCTAAAATGTCTGTGTGACCTATATCCTAGTGACCCCTTTATATCGATCGACAGAATACAAAAACAAGCTGACCACACAGCACTGGACTGTTTTTTTGTTTTTATATAGTACTCCTGGCTTTTTTGGATCAAGTTAAGACAGAAGCACTTAGTTCCCTGTTTTGTCACCCGCCGCCAAACATTTTGCTCTTCGAAGGGAATTCTCGCATTTAGTCTACCAAGAAACTTGTATCTCAAATATACAGTATGATGCAAAGAGAGGCATGTTTGTGCAGTTCAAAAATAAAATGGGTGGCCTCACTGATGAGCAGTGGGCCTTCTGTTGTATACAGACAGGCAGCCTTGTGCCTAATTACAAACTTAGGTTAATACATTTTACATTTCTGTACAGTGTACACTATACTCCCGAGTCCCAACATTAATTGGGGCTGCGAGCAGAGCAGATGCTAAATGCACCGATGTGGAATAATGGATGCTGAGTTTCTAAGTTTAGCATGACACGGCCAGTGGTTGAAAAGAACAAAAAAAAAAAAGATCTGTTCGGAAACACTACAGGAACTTTCCGACATAACTAACTGTAGCATTCAATTTTCTCCTTTGGTGACTCTACTAGGGCTATGTGAAAGACCCACTCCCCACAGGAAACAGTGTGCACTCTTTGCTACTAGTGAAACAAAGAATTGCGATTCAATCACGGCTTAAGCACATTTGGGCCCCTCTAAGAATGAAATGAAATAAACATTTATAGAGCGCATAGCTACCCTGAGGCATCCCAGCGCTGTTTGCGGATGCGGACTGAGAGAACACCTCTACTGGACAGTGATTTGGAAGAGCCAGGTTTTAAGTGATTTCCTGAAAGACAGATGATTGGTTTCCTGTCGTATGTGGGGGGGAAGGGATTTCCACAATCTAGCCGCATTATAGGAGAAGGAGCGGCCACCGCTTCCTACTCTTTATTTTTGGCACTGTTGCGAGCAACATGTTTGCTGAGCGGAGGTTTCTGTTTGGGTGGTAAGGGATGATCATAGATTGGTTGATCACCGGTCCCTTCCCCCCGAGAGACTTATGGGTAATACAGTGTGCTTTGAATTTGATTCTTTCTGATATTGGTAACCAGTGTAGAGTTTTCAAAACAGGTTTGGCCGATTGCCGATAAGGGAAACCCAGGAGCAAACGGGCTGCACAATTCTGAATAATCTGTAGTCTGGTTATCGTGGCCTTAGGAGCTCCTAGATAAAGTGCATTTCCATAGTCCATTTGTGAGAGAATGAGAGCCTGGACCATTATCCTTCTTGCCAGGAACGGGAGGAGGGGAAGAACTTTCCGAAGCATCCTCATGATGCCATAGCATGTCGCAGACAGTTTGGCTGTTAGGTATCCAAAAGTCAAGGAGCGGTCCAGCCACATGCCCAGACTTTTGATCTGATTTTTTTGTGGTGCGGCAGGGCCAAAACAATTTGGCCACAGTAACCCTATGTTAGAAGTTGGGGAGTTGCCTAGGAGCATGAGCTCCGTCTTGTCTCCGTTCAATTTTAAACATGAGAGCTCCATCCATTTGGCGACCTCCTCTAAGCAAGGGCCTAGGCTTGCAGATGTATTTTCTGGGTGGTTTAAGGCCATGACAAGTTGTGTGTCATCGGCGTATGTGACAATATCTGAACGAAACACGTTAGTTATAGATTCTTTACCTTAGAATTACCCCCAGGCGTCAGACTAGATCCGGAAAGTTTTTTCGACAGCAGTACCTCTGCGCGTCGAAAGTTGGCGTTGGTCGGCTCCGCGTCCTTCGTTGGTGTCATGGTCGCCGGGATGACGTTGTGGCAGCTACTTAGACGCTGCCCTCGCGCGCTGAGGTCAGTTCTTTCTTTTTCCGCGCCAGCCAGCGCAGATCCGGAGAGAGCGGTACCTCCAGTCACTTTTTGACTGAAATTTTGAGCGACTTTTGTCGACATCTTTCTTGAGTCTACGACTCCTGGTGCACGTAGGGATGCCCGGCTTCAAGGCATGCGGGTCCCGACTGTCTGTTACGGATCCGCACCTCGTGTGCCTCTTTTGCCTGGAGCGCGACCACGACCCCAAGTCGTGCTCCGACTGTCGGTTCATGGCTCCGAAGGCTTTGCGGGAGCGGTCCCGAAAGCTTCTTGAGCGCCGGCAGTCTGCTCCGTGCCGTTCGAGGTCCCGGTCGCGAGGGAGGTCGAGGGACCGGTCGCGGAGCCATCATCGCTCTTCGAAGTCTTCGCACTCGGGGTCGGGTAAGTCGAAGCACAAAAAGAAGTCGAGGAAGCATTGTTGCGCTTAGACTTCTCCCCGTCGGTCGGCTGACGCGACTAGGGATGCGGGCGGTGCCCCTCCTGCGGCTCCGCACGCGGAGCCCGAAGAGTCGACTCCGGGCCTCCCTCCCTCTCTTCCTGGGCCCCGGAGCGACTCCTGCCCAGCTTCGTAAATTTTACGAGGCGATGCATGCCATCTTTGGGCAGCCCGAAACCTCCGGCGCGCCTTCGGGCCCCGCGGACTCGGTTGGGGGGCCTAGGCCTTCTCCACCGACGGCTCCGGCGCCGCAGGCCCCCCTTGGACACAGGCCTGGATCCGGATCGGCGCCGGTTGACCTTATAACACCTCCACCAGCGCCGCTTCCTCCGGCACCGTTACCGCAGCCGACGCCGGTCGTGTCCCCAGCCGGCGTCGACCCTGGCCTCCATCCTGGTGTGGAGCCGGACCGGCGTCATCCGGCGCCGAGCGGGGTTTTTGTGCCCCTGTTCACTCCTGGGGTTCCTTTTCGGCCAGATTGGCACCCAGAGGATGAGGAGGAGGACTGGGAGGGGTCAGGTCACCCTCTGACTGATCAGCTAGGCTCTGAGCAGGACTGGAGAGAGGAACTGGGGGATGCCAGTGGTCTAGACACTTCCCCTGACCATGGCATGTTGTCTCCTCCTACCGTGGCTACGGAGGAGGGAGCGTCGTACGCAGTGGTGTTGCGTAGGGCGGCCGAGGCTCTCAACCTCGAGCTTCCTACAGTGGCGGTCTGGACTAACCTCCTGACAGAGGTGCTTCAGCCGGCTGCGAGCTCTTCGGAGCCCCTGCTGCTGTTTAATGAGGCCCTTACCGATGTCCTTTTGGGCACCTGGTCCAGGCTCAACACGGGGGCTCCCGTGGATAGGATGATTGCCACCGCCCGGCTCCGGGCGACCCCACTTTCCTTTCCCAACACCCCACCCCGGAGAGCTTGGTGGTCCAAGCCTCCACTTCCAAGAGCGCATTCCCTACCGCTCCACCGGAAAGGGAATCCAAGAAGCTGGATCATCTTGGAAAGAAGATTTTCTCTTCTGCCAGCTTGGGACTGCGGCGGTAAACACCGCATGTCTATTGAGCCGTTATTCCCACTCTGTGTGGGATACGCTTGTGCAGGTGCTGCCTCAGTGTCCGGAAGAGGCCCGGACAGTGCTCTCCCAGGCTGTTGCCGCCGGGAGGGATGCGGCGAAGTTTACCATCCGTTGTGGGCTGGATACCGCCGACTCTCTAGGCAGGACGATTTCCACGTCAGTAGCCCTTCGTCGCTACGCCTGGATGAGATCTACTGGCTTTTCGGAGGATGTCCAGAATACCCTCCTGGACATGCCTTTTGATGGCCGTCGCCTTTTTGGCGACAAAGCGGACAACGCTCTAGAGCGTTTCAAGGACTCACGGGCTACGGCCAAGTCCTTGGGCCTCTCCAGCCGACCTGCACAGTCTGCTTTTCGCCTCTTTCGTGGCTACGGAAGGGGTGCCCCGCTACGTCCCGCCCAGAGCCACAGGCCGCAGCAAGTTTCCCAATCTTCGCACGGCCGGGGACGTGGGAACCAACGCTGTGGTTCAGGAGGCCAGCGGGCGGGCCAGTCTTTCAAACCCCCCCCCCCCCCACCCTCTGCAGCAGCCTCCAAGCCCTCCTAGCCCGACTTTTCAGGCCCATCAAATGCCAGTGGGCGGCAGGATCCGCCATCACCTCCCCCACTGGCGCACCATCACGTCGGACAGGTGGGTTTTGCAGATAGTCCAAAGGGGCTACTCCCTCCCCTTCAAGGCTACCCCTCCAGCCATGCACCTCAATACCACCGCGTGTCGGAGGATCACCTGGGCCTTCTCCAACAGGAAGTTACGGCTCTCTTGGCCAAGGGAGCCATCGAGGGCGTTCGTGTCCCAGAAGTAGGTCGTGGTTGTTATTCCCACTACTTTCTGATACCCAAGAAGGACAAGGGCCTGCGTCCTATCTTGGATCTCAGGAACGTCAACCGCTTCCTCCGGAAGGAGAAGTTCAAGATGTTGACGCTCGCTCAGGTCTTGTCTGCCCTCGACCCTGGAGACTGGATGGTAGCGTTGGACTTGCAGGACGCTTATTTTCACATCCCCATCCTGCCGGCCCACCGGCGATACCTGCGGTTCACGGTAGGCCACGAGCACTTTCAGTTTACCGTGCTCCCCTTTGGCCTTACCAGCGCCCCTCGAGTGTTCACGAAAGTGATGGCGGTGGTCGCAGCTCATCTGCGCAGATCAGGTGTTCCAGTCTTCCCCTATCGCAACGACTGGCTGTTGAAGGCGGGCTCGCCCCAGGCAGTCGTCTCCCACCTCCAGACTACGGCCGACCTCCTGCATTCGCTGGGGTTCTCCATCAATGTGCCGAAGTCACACCTGATTCCCTCTCAGAAGCTCCTCTTCATCGTAGCGGTTCTGGACACGACGCGGTTTCGGGTTTATCCTCCCGAACAGCGAGTTCGGGCTATGATTCCGATCTTTCAGTCTCTATCCCGGGTTTCGGTCAGGATGACCCTGAGGCTGCTAGGCCTCATGCTTCCTGCTGGTCGATCATGCCACATGGCATATGCGGGCTCTGCAGAGGGACCTGAAGTTCCAGTGGGCGCAGCATCAGGGGAATCTGTCCGATTGCGTCCAGATCTCGGAGGGCACTGCACGTCACTTGCAGTGGTGGCTCACGAACCAGGATTGGGTCAACGGCACATCCCTTTCCCTTCCCCAACCAGAACACACAGTGGTGACATAGGCATCCCTTCTGGGATGGGGCGGCCACATGGGAGAGGCGGAGATCAGAGGCCTCTGGTGTCCGGCGGAGTCCGGGCTCCATATCAACCTTCTGGAGCTCCGGGCGATCCGTCTTGCACTCAAGGCATTCCTTCCCTCTGTCCGGGGAAGAGTAGTGCAGGTGTTCACGGACAAAACACCACCGCCATGTGGTACTGCAACAAACAGAGCGGGTGGGGTCGTGGACCATATGTCAGGAGTCCCTCCGCCTCTGGACATGGCTGGAACATCAGGGCATATCCTTGGTGGTTCAACACCTGGCAGGTTCCCTGAACGCCAGGGCGGACGAATTCAGCCGCAGGTGCATGATGGATCACAAATGGCGTCTTCACTCGGAGGTGGTGCAAGGTCTCTTTGGACAGTGGGGAGAGCCTTGGTTAGATCTATTCGCCACCGAAGAGAACGCGCAATGTCAGCAATTCTGTGCGTTGCAATTTCCAAGGCGGCGCTCGGCGACACTTTTCATCGCGAGTGGAGTTGCGGTCTGTTGTACGCCTTTCCGCCTATACCACTTCTGCCAGAGTGCTAAAGAAGATCAGGCGCGACCGGGCCCAAGTCATTCTTGTGGCTCCAGATTGGGCACGAAGAGTCTGGTATCCCTAGCTGCTAAACATGGCCATTGATCCTCCAACCCGTCTGCCTCTTCGGGAGGATCTTCTGTCGCAGCAACAGGGGACGGTCCTCCACCCAAACCTGTCCAGCCTCCACCTCCTTGCGTGGAGATTGAGCGGCGGCAGTTGACGTCCTTTGACCTGCCTCCCGAAGTTTGTGATGTAATCTTGGCAGCCAGGCGTCCTTCCACTAAGACGGTATACGCCTGTCGGTGGAACACATTTGTGGCATGGTGCACAGCAAAGGTTTTCTGCCCCTCTTTCTGAGGTTCTCTTGTTTCTCCTTTCTTTGGCCCAGCAGGGCTCTGCTCTGGGCACTATCAAGGGCTATCTCTCTGCCATCTCTGCCTTCCTTCGGCTTCCAGATCAGCCTTCTCTTTTCAAGTCCCCGGTTGTTAATCGTTTCTTGAAAGGCATAACTCATCTCTTTCCTCCTATTCCTTTCGTTATGCCTCAGTGGAACTTGAAACTGGTCTTAACCTATTTAATGTGCGCTCCCTTTGAGCCGCTTCACAACTGTCCTTTGAGGCTTCTGACGCTTAAAACTGCATTCCTGGTAGCCATCACATCTGCCAGAAGAGTGAGTGAGCTCCAGGCTCTTTCATCCAAGCCTCCCTTCCTGTCTGTCCATCCGGACAAGGCGATTCTCAGGACTCGTCCATCCTTCCTTCCCAAGGTTGTCACTGCCTTTCATATCGGGCAGACCATCACTTTGCCCACCTTCTTTCCGCCTCCGCATCCTTCGAAGGAGGAAGAGAGGCTCCACCGTCTGGACCCAAAATGGGCGCTTTCCTTTTATCTGGATCGCACCAAACCGTTCCGGGTGGATGACCAGCTCTTTGTTGGCTGCTTGGGCGCCAAGAAAGGTCGGGTCGTACACAAGCGGACTATCTCTCGATGGGTTGTTTTGTGTATCAAAGCCTGCTATTCTCTGGCAAAGAAGGAGCCTCCAGTGGGGTTGCGCACCCATTCCACCAGGGCGACGGCAGCAACTACTGCTTTAGGGCGGGGAGTTCCTCTAAATGACATCTGTCAGGCAGCTACGTGGGCTTCGTTGCACACATTTACGAAACACTACTGCCTTGACAGCCAAGTCCGCAGAGACTGCTTCTTTGGCTGCTCTGTTCTCCAGGACTTTCTGGTGTGATCTTGGTTCGCAGACCCACCTCCGGGGTTGGTATTGCTGGGGTATCTATTCTAAGGTAAGGAATCTATAACTAACGTGTTTCTTTCAGATGAACAAGTTACTTACCTTCGGTAACGATATATCTGTAAGAAACATAAGTTATACAAAATGGTTGGACTATCTCAGCTAGCGGCCTCATGTATATATTGAATAGCGTGGGGCTCAGGGAAGATCCCAGAGGCACATTGCAGCTGAGGGCCATACGCTTAGACACCACTTCTCCTTCGAAGACCTGAAAGGATCTGTCTTCTAGGAAGAATTGTAGCCATGTGACAACACCTCCTGAGACTCCCCATCTTCTTAGTCTGCGGATTAGGATTTCATGATTAACAGTGTCAAATGCGGCGCTGAGATCCAGGAGGATGATGGCCGCTACGCCACCCTGATCCAGGATCCTCCTGGACTCTTCAGCCACTGCTAGAAGTGCTGTCTCTGTTCCATGAAGGGGCCGGAACCCCGTCTGTGAAGGGTGAAGCAAGTTATTTAATTCTAGAAGCTCAGATAATACTGAGTTTACATGTCTTTCCAAGATTTTGCTAATTACTGGGAGTAGGGAAATCGGCTGATAGTTCCCCAAGGTCCCTGGGTCCAGATTGGTTTTTTTTAACAATGCTTTTACCATGGCACATTTCCATGGTAAGGGAACCACCCCCGAGGAGATGGAAGTGTTGATGAGTTCTTGAATCACTGGGAGAATTATACCCGTCGCTAATTTCAGAACATGCGGGGGGCTGGATTCTGGGTGATCCTGATTTAACCCGGACCAAAATGGCTTCTAGAGAATTAGGATCCAGAAGAGGGATATGATCCAGCTTTGCTTGTGTACCCGGGGGATGCGTATTCGAAGAATACCGGTCAACGTGAGCTGTTGAGCACGGGAATGTAAAATATATGTCATGAATCTTCTTGTAGAAGAATTCTGCCAGGTTATTGCAACGAGTGAGAGCGCCGTCTGTGATGGCTTGTGGCGCGGGGGGTTTAGTGAGTTTTAGCAATACGGAAAATTTCCCACGGCGCGTTAGTGGCAAGAACGATTTTTTTCCCCATAGTACGCTGCTTGTGCCTTTTTAATTTTGCTTTGGTAGATTTTTAATACTCGCCCTATATTTTTGTTTGGTGGGTGCTACATAGTACTTTCTCCATTCCCTTTCTAACTTTTTACATGCTTGTTTAAGTTCGCGAATTTTCGGAGAGTGCCATGGCGAGATCTTAGATCTGTTTTTTTTTAGGCATGATTGTTTAGGGAGAGCATGGTCTAGCGAGAGCTCGATCCATTTGTTAAACATTATTGGCCACAGTCGGGTTTGCATTTTTGGGGGGTATGGTGTTGTCCAGAGCTGAGATCCACTGTTCAAGGGGAAGTTTGGACCATGGACATTCCTGCGTAGTGATCTTGTTAAATATGGTTGGTGGCCCATGAAAGGGGGATCAGAAAATGTTCTGACCATGGTAATTGCGTTGGGGCCCCTACTGAGAGTCCCTCAATGTTAGTGAAAATTGGGTCCAAGAGATGGCCTTTAATGTGAGTACTTCCAGACACTTTTTGATTGAACTGGAGCGCTGAGAGGTTTTCAACTAATTCCGAGATGACAGAATTATTGGAGTCGTCTAGGTGCAGATTAAGGTCTCCCAAAACAGTGAAATTGGAGGGAGAACTAGCTAAGTTGGCAACCGTTTCGCTAAAGGCTTTGAGAAACTGTCCCAATGTTCCAGGGAGGCGGTAAATCAGTAATCCTGAAAATGTTTAAGTGGGTGAAAAGCTGATTGAGAACGTGAGGTTCTCACAATTGGGTAGTGGGTCAGTTGTGATGCGGCAATTGAACCGGTCTTTATATATAATGGCGATTCCTCCCCCTTTACCGCTTTTGCGGTCTAATCTTTGGATAGGCTAGCCAGAAGGAAGAGTTTGCGCGAGAACTGGTTCCGAGTCACTAGTAAGCCAGGTTTCTGTTAAGAATAATGCATCGGGGAGCTCATCTTCTAAGAACATGGAGATTTCAGTTGCATGTTTTGGCAGAGATCTACAGTTCCGAAGGATCATTCTATAAAGCATGTTCCTTATCTACCGAATAAGCTTTAAGCGATGGTGTAAGTATAAATGGGCATTTATGGACAGGAATTCATACTCTTGGATGGGCTTAAAGAATGGGAACAATTTTCACGTGTCTTACCTCTGAGGGAATGTAGATACTCAGGGGCGTATACGCGTATTCCTGCCGTGGAACGGGCAGGGTCTGTGGCCCCTGGTCCCGTCCGGGCGCAGACGGGCCTGCCTATGGCTCGCCCGCTGCGCGTCGCGGAAGTCATTGGCTTTATGAAGGGTTGAGCAGCTAGACTGCTAACCCTAAGCTCCGCCCCCTCAGCTCCACTCGGTGATGCTGCTCCTAATTGCCACCTTCTCCCTCCACTCAAAACGGGACAACCCGCGGTGGACCAGGGAGCGGGGCGGCTGGATACTGTGCGAGATAGTGGTGAGACTCGGAGTGAGTGTGCTTCAACCACAGGATTAAGTTTAAAAATAAATTTAAAATTGCTAAAACAATGGGACAATAAAATAGCTTCAGGCGTTTAAAAGCTATACAAACTACCTCGCTTGATCGCGTGTCCGATTTGACAGCAAGGATAAGACTTTATGGACACTCCAGACAATACTTCTGGATCTTTGCTAAATACTCCCAGATATAGTCGAGATGCACAAGTATACTTCAACATCTTATGAAACCAATTGTAGGGGGATCAGTCTGCTTATGTCTATAAGGAGAACAGGATGAGTTAGATGATTTCAGAACGTCCAAGAGCATACATGTGACTAGTATAAAAAAACAAATCTGCAGTAGCTGGGCAATATAGTCCATGTAAATTGGTGGTGCACACAGGCATATTATTGCACTCTAAAGATGCGTGGATGTTATGTTTATATTTTTACTATGATAAAAACTCAAAAAAAATGTTACCTGGCAGTAGCAATTTCCCCTCTATACCTTTTTTGGTTCTTAACTAGTTTACCCATTCTCTGCGTCTCTTTTTAGGTCTCGCCTAGCGTTGCAGCGCATGCGCTGCTCGCTTTGCGAGGCATGCATTATTAGGGTATGTTTTAGAAGTGGAGTGGAAGCCCCGCCCATATTTTTCATTGGCTGGTGGCATTGTCTTTGGGAAACGCTGGCTTCCGATTCAAAATGAGGCTTCTTAGTCCCTCCTTGTTACCGCCCTGTCTCCTTTTGTGACCACCCATCAGGACTGGATCTTTTACTTGTGGCGTTACACGGTCTCCATAAGTTGGTAAGCACTCTTTTTTTTTAGGTTGAGCCTAGCGCAGCGCGCATGCGCTGCTCTATGGGAGGCTTCTTGTAAGTACTCTAAACTTCTCCGTGTGGGTCTGACTCCTCCCACACATTGGATTGGCTTTTGCATGTGTCTTTCACTAATGAAAGCACGCAAATGGCTAAAGGCGGGTGCATGTCCCACCTTCTTTTTTAAAGTTCACTCCCACGGCATTTTGCTCTCGGGAGTGAGCAGCGGCGTGCAGGGTGGCAGCTGCATTCCTTGTCGGATCAGGTTACTAATTAAACTCAACGCGCCGTGCTTTTATCTCGTCGCATTTGCTGTGCAGGTAAAGACAAAGATCAAATGTCAGACGCTTTCCAAGGGCGCCTGTTCGTGTCCCAACCCCCTCCCCCATGCTGTTTGTCGTCAGTTTGCTACACCCACGTTCCTTCTGCCTTACCATGCCTTCACTCTCTCCTAATTAAAGATGCGCTCTTTTTATTCCTCAATCAGTGTGGTTAATTCTTGAGATGGCTTGGATGTGTTTCCGAGTTAGAACATTAGTGAAGTTAAAGAACCTTTGGGAAATGACACCACAGGTCTATTGTTGTCGACGTCTACACGGAGGCCCTTTTCAATTTCAGATGCACGGATACATTCGCCATCTGTGTAGCTGCAGGACTAGAGAGCCAAGAAAACCGGGTGTATCAGTGTGTTTATAAGACTTTATCTTGCTTCTTAGGCCGCACCTTAAAACGTATTTTTTTTTTACACCGCAGTACTTGTACCCCAAAATCTTTTTTTTTTTTTTTATAAAGTGATTCAATGCAGGGGGGTTGCAGGACTGTCGTTAGTGAAATGTTTATCCACTGGGCCTTGATGTGCAGAGTGAAGGGCAAACCGGGGTCACCCGCTATCGGTAAAATGTTTTTCGTGTGTGTATAGGGGATGAGTGGGTGCTTCAAATATTATTTATTCTATTTTTGTAAAAAATTGCTTCAGCGGTGTCCGTCCTCGAGTTGGTGGGTAGAAGCCAGAGTGAATATCGATCAGCACCCCTGAACAGAAGACAGTGGAGTTTAGGATTCTCAGGTGCCTTGTGGACTTCAGGGAACGCGGACAAATCTGTTTATTTGCAGCCATCAGCTCTAAAAAGCCCACCCATCCTTGAACCACACGCTGTGTGTTTTTGTTGTCCTGCGCACGCCCACCCAAAACTGCTTGTTTTTAAAGCTCTTTGGCAGCGGGGGGCCGTTAAAGCGCAGATGTCTGGTGACCAAGATTAGGGAAATGTTGATATTGACGTGTGGCTGACAGCAAGGGGCTAGGGATGGGCAGTCAGCAACAGGGTGGAAGGTGAGGAGGATTCTGGGAACTCGCTTTGGCCTTGTGGCACAGAGGCCTTTTGTTTTAAGGAAACATCTGATTTCGGGTTGTGTTTCGAAATTAGACACGCCACTTGCACAAGGGCTTCCGCATGTTCCTGCGCCTAGAGAGGGATAGCGCTTGGATATTGGGCCTGTTAGCAAGCACTACCTACAATTGATCAACAGGATTGTTAATGATACGCCTACGGAACGGTCAATGCCCTCCTCACGTCCTCTCCTCGACCCTCTGTTATTTAAAACCACAACACAAGACATCAGTCTGCTAAAGAGAATCTGTAGCGCCGTGAGGACATCCAGTTATGCGGAAAAATTAATAATAATTTAAAAAAGTATATGCTAATAAAGAAGTGCAGTGGGTTTACGCACCAAGTTCATACTTATGTGAACTGCAGTATCTGAAAGAGACACGTTAGTGACAGATTCCTTACCTTAGAATATCCCCAGGCGTCAGGCTGGATCCGGAAAGTTTTTGCGTAGCAGTACCCGTGCGCGTCGGTAGGCGGCGTTGTGCGGCTCCGCGTCCGTCGTCGGCGTTGTGATCGCCGGGATGACGTCGCGGGCAGTACTTAAACGCCGCCCCTGCGCGCTGACGTCAGTTCTTCTTTTTCCGCGCCAGTAAGCGCAGATCCGGGAAGAGCAGTGCCCTAGTCACTTTTTGACTATCCTTTTTTGTGAATTTTTTCACTGTTTCTTCAACGAGTCTTCACGACTCCTAAGGTGTCGTAGGGATGCCCGGCTTTAAGCCCTGCGAGGCCTGTGGACGGACCCGCATCTCGAGTGTCTCTTCTGTCTCGGCCGGGACCACGACACGAAGTCGTGCCCTGACTGCCGGAAACTTCATCCGAAGGCTTTGCGAGAGCGGTCTCGAAAGCTACTCGAGGTCCGGCAGTCGGCTCCGCGCCGCACCAAGCCCCGGTCCCGGGAGAGGTCGAGGGGCCGGTCGCGGAGTCCCCGCCGTTCGTCGGAATCCAAGTCTTCGCGCTCCTCCGGTAAGTCGAAGCACAAGAAGTCTAAGAGGCGTCATCGCTCTAAGACTTCGCCTCGCCGGTCTCGCGACTCGGCTGAGGCCCCAGTCGGCACCGTCCCCGCGGCCCCGGACATGCCTGTAGAGCCGCCCCCGAATTACCCGTTCTTTCCGGGGACGGGGGCGACTCCGGCCGAAATACAGGAATTCCTGTCGGCCATGGCCCGCCTCTTCGGGCCTTCAGGTCCCTCCGGTGCGCCTTCGGGCCCCGCGGGCCCTGATGGGGTTGCCCCGGCGCCGCCGTCGACTCCGGTCCCGGCGCCGCCTGTCCCACCAGTCTTCATCCCGGCCTCGGCTCCGGCCCCGGCCTCGATCCCGGCTCCGGTGGTACCGCAACCCCCATCGACGCCGGTTGACCTAACCACGCCTCCGCCGATGTCCCCGGTGCCGTTCCTGACGCCGTCCGGGGCTCCGGATGGCGTCGTTCCCCGGTTCTCTCCGGCTCCGGACATGGAGCCGGACCGCCGGCGCCGGCTCAGGCGCCGATGAGACCTTGGGTCCCAAATGTCCCTCCTCCTCCATATTTTGAACAAGAGGAGGACCAGGAGAGCTGGGAGGGGTCTGAGGACCCTCTCACACAACAGTGTGAGTTTGACCCGGACTGGGTTGAGGAACTTGGGGATGCCAGTGGTCTAGACACCTCCCCTGACACTGGCATGCTGTCTCCTCCCGTGGCTACGGAGGAGGGGGCTAATTTTGCAACGGTGTTGCGTAGAGCAGCTGGAGCCTTACATCTCCAGTTGCCTACTGTGGCTGTCAGGACTAACCTCCTGACAGAAGTGCTTCAGCCGGCGGCTTCCTCTTCGGAGACTGTGCTGCCGTTTAATGATGCACTCACTGACGTTCTTTGGGTACCTGGTCCAAACCCACCACAGGGGCTCCTGTGGATCGGAACGTGGCCCGACGCCATCGCCCTGCTCCGGGCGACCCCCTGTTTCTCTCCCAACATCCCACCCCTGAGAGCTTGGTTGTCCAAGCCTCTGCCTTCCCAAACCGCCTTCCCTACCGCCCCTCCGGATAGGGAATCCAAACGCCTGGACCAATTTGGGAAGAAGGCTTTTTCTTCCTCCAGTGCTGGCTTGCGGTCCGTCAACACCGCTTGCCTTTTGGGCCGATATACCCACTCCCTGTGGGATTCGGTGGCGGCTGTTTTGCCGCAGTGTTCTGAGGAGGTCCAGACACTGCTTACCCGCGCCATTGCGGAAGGGCGAGATGCGGCTAAATACACCATCCGTTGTGGCCTTGATACCGCCGACTCGCTGGGCAGATCGCTTGCGACGACGGTGGCGCTACGTCGCCACGCCTGGCTGAGAACAACTGGTTTCTCGGGTGATGTCCAGAATACACTCGTGGACATGCCCTTTGATGGAGTCGGTCTTTTTGGTTCAAAGGCAGACCATGCGCTGGAGCGGTTTAGGGACTCACGGGCTACGGCCAAGTCCCTGGGCCTTTCTGTTGTATGCCCTCAGCTCTGCTTTTTGCCCCTTTCGTGGCCACGGAAGGGGCGCCCAGTCACGTCAGCTGCCCAGCCACCGGCCCGCGCAGCAAGCGTCTACGCGTGGCCGAGGACGTGGATACCGCCGTGGCGGTTCGGGCAACCAGCGTGCGGGTCAGGCCACCACCTCCAACCCGTCCGCGGCCTCCAAGCCCTCCTAGTCCCTCCTTTCCGGTGCACAGCACGCCAGTAGGGGGCAGGGTCCGCCATCACCTTCACCACTGGCGTCCCATCACCTCGGACAGGTGGGTCTTGGACATTGTCCGAAGGGGCTACTCCCTCCCCTTCGAGACCACCCCCCCAGCCATGCCACCTCAATTCCACCGCATGTCACCTCAATTCCACCGCATGTCAGGGGATCACTTGGTACTTCTGCAGAAGGAAGTCACGGCCCTCTTGGCCAAGAGGGCCATCGAGCATGTTCCGACCCCAGAAGTAGGGCGTGGTTGCTACTCCCACTACTTCCTGGTGCCCAAAAAGGACAAGGAGGACATGCATCCTATCTTGGACCTCCGGAACGTCAATCGCTTCCTCCGGAAGGAGAAGTTCAAGATGCTCACCCTAGCTCAGGTCTTAACTGCCCTCGACCCTGGAGACTGGTTGGTAGCGTTGGACTTGCAGGACGCTTATTTTCACATCCTCGTCCTGCCGGCCCACCGGCGTTACCTGCGGTTCACGGTAGGCCTCGAGCATTTTCAGTTCACCGTGCTCCCCTTGGCCTTACAAGTGCCCCTCGGGTGTTCACAAAAGTGATGGCGGTGGTCGCAGCTCATCTGCGCCGGGCAGGGGTTCCAGTCTTCCCCTACCTCGACGACTGGTTACTGAAGGCGGGCTCGTCCCAGGCAGTCTTCTCCCACCTCCAGACTACGGCCGAACTCCTGCACTCGCTGGGGTTCTCCATCAATGTGCCGAAGTCGCATCTGATTCCTTCTCCACAGCTCCTTTTCATCGGAGCAGTTCTGGACACAACGCAGTTTCGGGCCTATCCTCCCGAACGGCGAGTCCGGGATATTCGGGCTATGATTCCGATCTTTCAGCCTTTATCCTGGGTTTCGGCACGGATGACCCTGAGGCTGCTGGGCCTCATGGCCTCCTGCATCCTGCTGGTCAATCATGCCAGATGGCATATGCGGGCTCTGCAGTGGGACCTGAAGTTCCAGTGGGCGCAGCACCAGGGCAACCTGTCCGATCACGTCCAGATCTCGGAGGGGACTGCAAAACAGTTGCAGTGGTGGCTCTCGAACCGGCAATGGGTCATGGGCAGATCCCTCTCCCTTCCCCAGCCAGAGCACACAGTCGTGACGGACGCGTCCCTTCTGGGATGGGGCGGTCACATGGGAGAGGCGGAGATCAGAGGCCTCTGGTCTCCGGCGGAGTCCCTGCTCCATATCAACCTTCTGGAGCTCCGGGCGATCCGACTTGCACTCAAGGCATTCCTTCCCTCTGTCAAAGGGAAGGTAGTGCAGGTGTTCACAGACAACACCACCGCCATGTGGTACTGCAACAAACAAGGCGGGGTGGGGTCGTGGACCCTTTGTCAGGAGGCTCTGCGCCTCTGGACATGGCTGGAACATCAGGGCATGTTCCTGATGGTTCAACACCTGGCAGGTTCCCTGAACGCCAGGGCGGACGAACTCAGCCGCAGGTGCATGATGGATCACGTAATGGCGTCTTCACTCGGAAGTGGCGCAAGGACTCTTTCTACAGTGGGGAGAGCCTTGGTTAGATCTATTCGCCACCGAAGAGAACGCGCAATGTCATCAGTTCTGCGCGTTGGAATTTCCAAGGCGGCACTCGCCGGCGACGCTTTTCGTCGCGAGTGGAGTTGCGGTCTGTTGTACGCCTTTCCGCCTATACCACTTCTACCCAGAGTGTTGAAGAAGATTCGGCACGACCGGGCCCAAGTCATTCTTGTGGCTCCGGACTGGGCTCGAAGAGTTTGGTATCCCGAGCTACTCAGTATGAGCGTAGATCCCCGATCCGTCTGCCTCTTCGGGAGGATCTTCTGTCGCAGCAGCAGGGGACGGTCCTCCACCCGAACCTGTCCAGCCTCCACCTGCTTGCGTGGAGATTGAGCGGCGGCAGTTGATTCCTTTCGACTTGCCTCCCGAAGTTTGTGATGTGATTCTGGCAGCCAGGCGTCCCTCCACTAAGGTGGTATACGCCTGCAGGTGGAACAAGTTTGTGGCATGGTGCACAGCAAAGGCTGTGAATCCCTTTCTGCCCCTCTCTCTGAGGTTCTCCTGTTCCTTCTTTCCCTGGCCCAACAGGGTTCTGCCCTGGGTACCATCAAGGGCTATCTTTGTGCCCTCTCGGCCTTCCTCAGGCTTCCTGATCAGCCCTCCCTTTTCAAGTCCCCTGTTGTTAACAGGTTTCTAAAAGGCATTACACACCTCTTCCCTCCTGTTCCGTTTGTGATGCCTCAGTGGGACTTGAATTTGGTTCTTACCTTTCTTATGTGCGCTCCCTTTGAGCCTTTACATAACTGTCCTCTTCTGACTCTGAAGACTGCCTTTCTGGTGGCCATCACCTCCGCTCGGCGGGTGAGTGAGCTCCAGGCTCTATCATGTAATCTTCCCTTTCTGTCTGTCCATCCAGACAAGGTTGTTCTTAGGACGCGTCCGTCCTTCTTGCCAAAGGTGGTTACTGCCTTCCACATTGGGCAGACCATCACTTTGCCCACTTTCTTTCCGCCTCCGCATCCTTCCAGAGAGGAAGAGAGGCTCCACCGTCTGGACCCAAAACGTGCGCTTTCCTTTTACATCGACCGCACACGCCATTTCCGGGTGGATGACCTGCTCTTTGTTGGCTACGTGGGCGCCAAAAAAGGTCGGGCGGTGCACAAGAGAACCATCTCCCGCTGGGTAACCTTGTGCATCAAAGCCTGCTATTCTTTGGCTAAGAAGGAGCCTCCTGTTGGGCTGCGTGCCCATTCCACCAGGGCAACGGCTGCTACCACTGCTTTGGGCCGCGGTGTTCCGCTGCTGGATATCTGTCAGGCGGCTACGTGGGCCTCGCTGCACACGTTTACAAAGCATTACTGCCTTGACAGTCAGGTCCGGAGGGATGGCTTCTTTGGCCGTTCTGTCCTCCGGGACTTCCTTGTCTGATCTTTGTTCGCAGACCCACCACCGGGGTTGGTATTGCTGGGGTATCTATTCTAAGGTAAGGAATCTGTCACTAACGTGTCTCTTTCAGATGCACAAGTTACTAACTTGTGTAACGATATATCTGTAAGAGACAGTAGTTAGTGACAGATTCCTTACCGCCCCACCCATCCTCCCCGTTCTGCGAACTGATTTCTAGGGTTAAGGACATCCCTTTCAGGGCCCTAGTATTTTTCAGACACCTATGTCAGCTTCTTGCATACCTCTGCGTTCCTGGCGCGGAAAGTCGTGTACAGAACTGACGTCAGCGCGCAGGGGCGGCGTCTAAGTACTGCCCGCGACGTCATCCCGGCGATCAAGACGCCGACGACGGACGCGGAGCCGCACGACGCCGCCTACCGACGCGCAAGGGTACTGCTACGCAAAAAACTTTCCGGATCCAGCCTGACGCCTGGGGATATTCTAAGGTAAGGAATCTGTCACTAACTACTGTCTCTTACAGATATATCGTTACACAAGTTAGTAACTTGTGCTTACGGGCCACCCTGCCGAGATGCCTCAGTGGGTTAATGCGCTTGCTGTAGAGTTGTTGGTCTATAACCTCCAGTCTGCAGGTTTTAAACCATGCAATGCAGTCTCCGCATTTGACAAGTCGGAAGCAGATCAAATGTATAACATTCAGCAAGGTAACAGCCTGCCTTGCCGCCATAGTCGAAGACCCATGCTACAGTGCACTGCTCTGTCCGTAAGTGACCTGCCACAGCACCGTCAGCCCGGTCTGTGTGTGCCTGTCTCGGTACAGCCACGGCAGGCCTCCTGTGAGTTACTTAACTATTCAGTACAGTACGCTGTTCTACCACATACTTTAAAAACATTGCCAAAGCCAATAGCTCTGGCTAAGCACTTATGAGGTCTCAAAGGCGAGACCTATTGGCTATGCCAATGCTTGTTTTGTTATTTGCAGCGTGGTCCTCTTTCACTTTAGGGGCCGCGCTTGTTTGTTTAGCTGCAGAAGCATGCGCGATGTGCTGTCTGTGTTAATATTGTTTTTTTTCCTTACAACGCGGCACATCGGTAATGGCGCCAGCGCGTCTTTTTTAAAATGCGGGTAATGCGGTTTAATTTAACAATTTATTTAATTATTTTACGGCAGGTCCGCTTTTTCAAGCGGCCACGCGCCTTTAATAGTTATCTACTTAATTTACGGCCGCTTTTTCAACAAAACTGGGGGAGACCTCCAGCACCTGCTACGGCAGTGGGAATATGCCCCGGAGGCCGTGTCTGCCATGCATCTCTCGGGAGCAGGTAGGTGCGAAAAGCCCAAGAACTTCTGTATGGTTCATGGGTGCGGGTTGCCAGACGTGTCGGGCTCTGGCTACTGCTGGGACCTGCTGCAGGCAAATAGCTTTACTTTCAGGAAAACCAGGGAAATCTGCTTCATTTGTGTATGAATTGAACTACTCCAGAGGTATTTTCCCGTATCGTGTCCGCTGGGAATTGTATTAATTCACTCAAATGGCCAGAGCTTTTATAATGCATAACGTTTCAGCATGTGTGTAGAAAGCGCCACATTCGCCTCTGCGGGAAACACCGCTAAGTAACCTCTGATGCACCATTAGCCTTGCAAAGAAACGATCTGCGAGTGATACACCTGCTGCCCATTCTTCAGCTGCTATAAATCACATACAATCTGTGTCTTGTTCCTATGCTTTGGGTAGCTTATTTGATTCGTTATTTAAATTGTATCCGCGCCAAGGCCTGTGATGACAGTAAACAGACGCACTGTGCGCACGAGGTGCACATTTCAGAGGGGGCGGGAGGTGGGGGGCCGCCATCAGGGGCTTGGGAGACACTAAAATTCTGGGGGGGACAGGGACAACCTTGTGGACTTTCCAGTGACCCTATACAAATGTCCGCCTGTTAAACAAATACAATCGCCTAGTTTTGAAGTGAAATATTGAGAAAAGCAGGCATGTAGTCACAGTTTGCATGTAGGCTTTATTGTTATTTACATTCACATAGTAATCAGACCAAATGTTTAAAAAAACATGTATATGAATCTTGCATCTTCATGCACCAAGCAAACAAAGGTCGAGGACTTCAGGTGAGGGCGTCGTGTTTGCAAGTGCATTATGGTTTGAAAAGTACCTGCTGCTGCATTCCTGGTCTCCAGCAATTTTCAGGCAACAATAAAAATGTGAAGATAACTTCGGTGATTAATGTTCTTTATTGAGAGAGATCAGAGGTTTGTCTAGTGGAAGTTTTGACTCATGGTAAGGTAGCCACAGTGTGTTAATATGCCTGCTGCAAAGAACGTGTACCACGCAGATCACAAAATGCAAATAATGTAAATAGGTCAGTGAGTTACTGCTTTTGTCTGAGAGATTATTTTGCTTTTTGCAGTTTATAAGTTAAAATCCTAACATTGAACAGTGAGCTATTAACCGTCATCAAAGAGCTGCATGAAAACTGCAAGGTATAGATTAGAGCATTATGATTTTCCCCCAGTCTTTCATTATCCTAATGTTGGAAAATGGATTAATTAGGATGGAAATCAATTCTGATTATTAAAGAGAACCCCCCAACCATGGTGTTATGTTTTAAATTCTGAGTTTGTGCTTCTCTAGTGTTGCAAAGCCAGCCTGTGCCATGGGCACTCCCCAACTTTTTGCTGACTGGTACTGGTCGTACCTGACTCTGACTGACCCTGGGCTCTGCCTAACCAGGGCCAGTGCTATGCTGAAAGAGACACTTACAAATACAGTGAAAACACCTACATACACTAGGGTGCACTATGGGTTAGGGTACCCCTATGATTGGCGTGACCTCTCCTATAAGGCCCTAGTACATAATAGGGCAGGGGGATTAGAACTACCTTTAAGTCCCTAGTATATAATTGGGCATGGCAGTTTAGAAGCCAGCAGCCCTTCCTGCGCTTGCATGTGTGCACTGCTGAAGCCTGAGGTCAGTTTAAAAGCAGGCCTGTGTTGCAGGACTGCTTTTAAAATGCAAATTGTGCCCAAACTTGGCTTTTGGGCACTTACAAATTGATAAACTACAATGTTGGGGCATATTAGGTATCCCCAGGGTTTCCCCTAGGTGTCCCAGGGGTGGGGGGGTCAGGTATCTACAAGGAGAACCCTTATAAAATGAGATTTATATGCCCTGGGTTTAGTGAAATTGCACATCTCACTGCCTACGTTGTAGTAAAGTGCTTCCCAAAATCGGCTTTTGTGCTAGAAGCACTGTGAAGTGAGGATCTGCAATATTTTGATATAATCAGAACCCCTAAGTCTTTCCTAGGTATTCCAGGGGTGGGGGGTCCTGTAGGTATAAGCAGGGTTCTTAAATAGGCCCTGGTATTGGAGAAATTGGCCAGTTAATTTTTCCATTGCAGATCCCCAGCCCATAGGTTAACATTGCAAGAGGTTATTAATTAATAACTGGAGAAAGGAAAGCCATAAAACTAGGATTAAAGGACACAGAAGAATGTTAATGATAAATGCAACAATGTGGTATTGTTGAATTTATTCTAAAATGTACAGACAAGAAGTTAGAAGACTTTCTTGTCTGTAAGCCACAATTCAGCCCTCTAGTGCTCTGCCTTGATTGGTCAGAGGTAAGTGGATTAGCCTGGCTGTTTGAAGAGGTGATAAATGACCCCTGGGGTTAGGAAGCCTTTCTGGGAGGAGAGGTTGCTGGGCATGGGAATGCCAGAGCCAGGGGAAGGAGTAGTAAATAATGCTCTTCAAGGGAAGGAGGAGACAAGCTGGAGAAATCACTTTCATTTACACCTCTCCCTCCTGCCCCACAGCCGGATGGGGGGATTAAGGAGGAATTCCCAGATGTAAGGGGAGTGGACCTATGTAGATGAAGCCATCCTGTAGGCTGGTTTAGTTAGTTCTGCTCCCTCTGCTGGAAAATCAGCCAAGATGGATTTTGGAGAAATTGTGCTCTCTGTGAGAAAATAATGCCACACTTTGGAGGATGTGGTCTTACCCTGGAGCATTGCCCTGCACCTCATTGGACAGGAGTGACCTCCTTGACCCAGAGAACTTGGAATAAGTATCTGAGAGGGACAGAGCCTCTCAGATGATGCTGCTTGAAACATGAGAGAAGAAGGGTCCCTGCTGAGGAGTTTGATTTGCACCAACCAGGCCCTGGACTCTGAAGATTGCACCTGTTGCACAATCTGGAATTACAGCCCTGTGGACTACCTTGCTTCAAAAGGACTAAAGAGTCGACTCCCTGCAAGCTGAAGGTTAACGGAGCTCACCTGGACCACCACCATCAAGAATCCCTAGCCTGGAGTACTACCAGTGAATGTGTAACGGTTTTGTCCAAGTGGATTGTGGGAACTGAAGTCCCTTTCAAGGACCATATTGGAGATTCCAGACCCTTGGAGTAAGTTTTGGACACTTTGAGACCCTTTGGAAAACTTCAGGAAGAAGTTCCAGAGGTTTGGAGAAGTTTGGAGCAACTTTGGAAAAAAGCTCCATAAGTGGACCGACTCGCCCTGGCCAGCCAAGCCGGCAACCATCAACCATGAGTTTGCTTGACGTCCAGGTTCCTCCCGCTGAAAAGCTCCAGAAGTCCGACTTCCAGAGTTTGATCGGGCGTAGGCGGAAACCCAAGCCGGCGAACCCTCACCGAATCCGGCCTAGTGAAGAGCATCGAGGGACCCCACAAGAAAAAGCTCTGTAAACGTTTCTAATTCCGAACGTAGAAAAGGTGACCGGGACCAACCACGAGAGCCAAGCCACCCACCATCAACTGTGTGCCGGCCTGGATCCCTGGCTCGTCCCGCTGGAAAGCTCCGGAGGTTGGACTTCCATAAGTTTGACCGGTAGCTCGTCGCAAGGCAAGCCCTCACCGAATCAGGGCTGGCTGAGAGCTTCGAGGGACCACGGGAAGAAAAGCTCCAGAAAGGTAAAAACTTTGACTGAGACCTACCGCAAGGAGTAGCCCCGCAGGGCTTAATCGCGGTCGGCCTGAAACTTTGACTTTGAGCAGGTCTAGCGTGACCAGATGTACCAATAGGCGCTATACGTTTCTATGTGCTATATAGTGCTAAATCTTTAAAAAGTCATATCCCCGGTTCCCTACATTGGATTTTTTTCATTTTAAAGAGAAAAATATGTTCGAGGCATATGAGCTGCAGACCACACACTATGCATAGATCGCCATCTGGTGTTGGGCCCGGATGTTTGCACTTTGTTGTTGTATTGGAATAAGTCTTTGGAAGTCACGAGATAGGTGACTCCTCCCTTGGACAATAGTGCGCATGGGCATTGACTCCATCTTCAGATTGGTTTTTTCCGCCATCGGGCCCGGATGTGTTCGTCGCGCTCCAGTTCGGTGTCGCTACCGTTCTAACTTTCGACGCGCAATCCTTCACCCTTTCTTCGGTATTGTTTTCGATCGCGTTTCCCTTCTCGACGCGCATCTCTACAAACTCCAATTCTTCGATTCCGGTCGTCGACGCAGGCCTTCGGGCCTAGCTGCGCCATCAGGCCTTTTGGCTCATAGAAAGGACTCCTTTTAAAAAGTATCCTCAATGTGGATCCAAGTTTCCCCACGCCGATCTTCATGAGGTGTGTAACCTCTGCCTTTCGCCCGAGCACGAGGCCAAAGACTGTCCAGCTTGTGCCTCTTTCTGCTCCAAGAAAACCATACGGGATCGTCGAGCTCGAAGAAGCATGGCTCGATCTTCCACATCCATACCGGACGAAATCTTCCAGGAAGGCATCAACGTACCGGAGCAGGAACAACTCGAAGAGGGCATCATCAGCGCCTCCGAAGCCGACGATTCCGACGTCGAAGACATCACTCCTGGGCAACGGGTCGTAAGTACTGACGTCGACCCCTCCCCCCCATCCATTCCTACAAAGGCTTCGGTAACACCTTCACCTTCGGGCATAGGTGCACACCGGGACAAAACTTCCCACGCCCCGCCTTCCGGCTCGGCAAAGAAGTCAACACACAAGCCTTCAGGCCGCTTGGGCTCGAGCCAGCCTACCCTCGGTACCGAAACCCCATCCCCCGCACCGAGGCCAAAAGACAGACCCAGAGACAAACCACTGTCTTCGCCCGCACCGAGACCGGGCTCCACATTGGCCCATTCGGCACCAAAACCCACGGGCACCGAACCTTCGGATCCGAAAAAACCATCGGAACCGAACAAACAACCGGTTCAGAAAACCGCGGGCGCTCAACCTTCGGAGCCGAGAAAATTATCGGAACCGATTCCAAAGACCCCAATGGAACCAAAGAAAACTCCCGTTTCCAAACCTAAGGAGCATAAAACAACTCCAAAACCGGTGCCACAAAAATAATCGGACCCGAAAAAATCGGCACCGAAACCACACACTACAGAGGAGGAGCTTTTCCAACCTGATCCAACCCAAAAACTCTGGAAATAGACCCAAATACAGGTCGGCTTATAGTTAGCCCTTCCAGGAAAAGGAAATTGGACAGACCTGCACCAGCTCCACTCCCTCTAAAGAAAAGAGACATTGCCACTTCTCCTTTCAGAATTCCTTCTCCACTTCCTCCTCCACACCACATCTCCCCTATTCCATCTCCAATACCCTCACAATCTCCTCCACCTCAAGATGATGAGGACCCTTCTGAGTACGAAGGCGATGATCAACCTTTAGGAGAACCTAACCCTCCTAATATCCCAACTGACCCATGGGACAATTATGGCACACCAGATGTTCCTGACACACCACAAGATGTCTACCCATCTAGACCATCCCCTCCAGAGGACACTATAGGGTTCACTCAGCTCATACACAGAGCCGCAGAATACCACGGTGTAGATTTACACACAGACCCTATAGAAGAAGACTTCCTTATGGACACTTTCGCACCATCTCAAAGGTCCACTTCTATTCTCCCAATGTTGAAAGGGGTAATCAAACATGCTCCTGAAGTCTTTAAAGATCCTGTAAGGGCTAGAGTCATTAACCCCAGGGTAGAAAAGAAATACAAGTCTGCCCCAGCTGACCCTGTTTACATTAAAGGGCAACTTCCTTAGATTCCTTGGTAGTTTCCAACGCCAGGAAAAGGGCTAGCTCCCAAACCTCAGGCGATGCTCCACCTCCTGATAAGGAGTCAAAACTGTTGGACGCGTCTGGTAAAAGAACAGCGTCCCAAGCAGCTAACATTTGGAGAATTGCCAATACACAGGCTTTGCTGGCTAGGTACGATAGGGCACACTATGACGAACTAGAGACCCTACTACAACACCTTCCAGATCAATACAAAGCAAGGGCCAATGATCTCATCCAGGAAGGCAAGATTATAATCTGAAAGAGACACGTTAGTGACAGATTCCTTACCTTAGAATATCCCCAGGCGTCAGGCTGGATCCGGAAAGTTTTGCGTAGCAGTACCCTTGCGCGCCGGTAGGCGGCGTCGTGCGGCTCCGCGTCCGTCTGTCGGCGTCGTGATCGCCGGGATGACGTCGCGGGCAGTACTTAGGCGCCGCCCCTGCGCGCTGACGTCAGTTCTTCTTTTTCGCGCCAGCAAGCGCAGATCCGGGAAGAGCAGTGCCCTGGTCATTTTTTGACCATACTTTTTGGTGATTTTTTCACTGTTTTTCCATCTTTCAAGGTGTCGAGGGATGCCCGGCTTCAAGCGATGCGGCGCCTGTGCGCGGATGATGTCCGTCACCGACCCGCATTGGGAGTGTCTCTTCTGCCTCGGCCGAGGCCACGACACGGAGTCTTGTACCGACTGCCAGGCCCTCCACCCGAAAGCTTTGCGAGAGCGGTCTCGAAAGCTCCTCGAGGCCCGGCATTCGCGTGAGAGGTCCAGGGGTCGATCGCGGAGTCCACACCGGTCGTCGGCGTCGAAGTCTTCTTCGTCCGGTAAGTCGAAGCACAAAAAGTCCAAAAAGCATCATCGCTCTAGGACTTCGCCTCGCCGGTCTCGCGACTCGGCTGAGGCCCCTCCCGGCACCGTCCCCGCGGCCCCGGACATGCCTGTGGAGTCGCCCCCGCCATACCCGCCCTTCCCGGGTTCGGGGGCGGATCCGGCCAAAGTACAGGAATTCCTGTCGGCCATGGCCCGCCTCTTCGGGCCTTCAGGCCCCTCCGGTGCGCCTTCGGGCCCCGCGGGCCCTGATGGGGTTGCTCCGGCGTCGCCGACGGCTCCGGCCCCGGCGTCGCCCGTGCCTCCAGCCTCGATCCCGGCTCCGGCCCCGGCCTCGATCCCGGCTCCACAACCCCCATCGACGCCGGTCGACCTAACAACACCTCCGCCGGCGCCGATGTCTCCGGTGCCGTTCTCGGCGCCGCCCTGGGCTCCGGGCGGCGGCGTCCCCCTGTTCCTTCCGGCTCCGGACATGGATCCGGACCGACGCCGCCGACGCCGGCTCCGGCGCCGATGGGACCTGGGTCCCAACTGTCCCTCCTCCTCCTTATTTTGAACCAGAGGAGGACCAGTTGGACTGGGAGGGGTCTGATGACCCTCTGACACGACACTGTCAGTACGATCAGGACTGGACAGAGTCTAGGGGAGGCCAGTGGTCTGGATACTTCCCCTGACACTGGCATGCTGTCTCCTCCCGTGGCTACGGAGGAGGGAGCCAATTTTGGTACGGTGTTGCGTAGGGCAGCTGGGGCCTTACGTCTCCAACTTCCTACTTTGACGGTCAAGCCTAACATCTTGACAGAGGTGCTTCAGCCGGCAGCCTCCTCTGCGGAGACTGTGCTGCCGTTTAACGACGCCCTCACTGACGTTCTTTGGGCGCCTGGTCCAAGCCCAACACAGGGGCTCCTGTGGATCGGAACGTGTCACGACGCCATCGCCCAGCTCCGGGCGAACCCCTGTTTCTCTCTGTCCACCCCACTCCTGAGAGCTTGGTTGTCCAAGCCTCCGCTTCCCAAACCGCCTTCCCTACCGCTCCTCCGGATAGGGAATCCAAACGCCTGGATCAGTTTGGGAAGAAGGGTTTTTCTTCCTCTAGTGCTGGCTTGCGGTCCGTTAACACCGCTTGTCTTTTGGGCCGATATACCCACTCCCTGTGGGATTCGGTGGCGGATGTTTTGCCCCAGTGTCCTGAGGAGGTCCAGACACTGCTTTCCCGCGCCATTGCGGAAGGAAGGGATGCGGCTAAATACACCATTCGTTGTGGCCTTGACACCGCCGACTCGCTGGGCAGGTCTATTGCAACGACGGTGGCGCTCCGACGCCACGCCTGGCTGAGAACCACTGGTTTTTCAGGGGATGTCCAGAATACTCTCATGGACATGCCCTTTGATGGAGTCGGTCTTTTGGGTCCAAAGCAGACCATGCGTTGGAGCGCTTTAAGGACTCATGGGCTACTGCCAAGTCCCTGGGCCTTTCTGCTACACGCCCTCCGCAGACTTCTGCTTTTCGCCCCTATCGTGGCCACGGTAGGGGCGCCCCTTCACGTCAGCAGCCCAGCCACCGGCCCGCGCAGCAGGCGTCTTCGCGTGGCCGAGGACGTGGATTCCGCCGTGGCGGATCGGGCAACCAGCGTGCGGGTCAGGCCACCACCTCCAACCCGTCCGCGGCCTCCAAGCCCTCCTAGTCCCTCCTTTCAGGTGCACAGCACGCCAGTAGGGGGCAGGGTCCGCCATCACCTTCCCCACTGGCGCACCATCACCTCGGACAGGTGGGTCTTGGACATTGTCCGAAGGGGCTACTCCCTCCCCTTCGAGACCACCCCCCAGCCATGCCACCTCAATTCCACCGCATGTCAGGGGATCACTTGGTGCTTCTACAGAAGGAAGTCACGGCCCTCTTGACCAAGAGGGCCATCGAGCATGTTCCGACCCCAGAAGTAGGGCGTGGTTGCTACTCCCACTACTTTCTGGTGCCCAAAAAGGACAAGGAGGACATGCGCCCTATCTTGGACCTCCGGAACGTCAATCGCTTCCTCCGGAAGGAGAAGTTCAAGATGCTCACCCTAGCTCAGGTCTTAACTGCCCTCGACCCTGGAGACTGGTTGGTAGCGTTGGACTTGCAGGACGCGTATTTCCACATCCTCGTCCTGCCGGCCCACCGGCGTTACCTTCGGTTCACGGTAGGCCACGAGCATTTTCAGTTCACCGTGCTCCCTTTGGCCTTACAAGTGCCCCTCGGGTGTTCACGAAAGTGATGGCGGTGGTCGCAGCTCATCTGCGCCGGGCAGGGGTTTCAGTCTTCCCCTACCTCGACGACTGGCTGCTGAAGGCGGGCTCGTCCCAGGCAGTCGTCTCCCACCTCCAGACTACGGCCGAACTCCTGCACTCGCTGGGGTTCTCCATCAATGTGCCGAAGTCGCATCTGATTCCTTCTCCACAGCTCCTTTTCATCGGAGCAGTTCTGGACACGACGCAGTTTCGGGCCTATCCTCCCGAACGGCGAGTCCGGGATATTCAGGCGATGATTCCAATCTTTCGGCCTTTATCCTGGGTTTCGGTACGGATGACCCTGAGGCTGCTGGGCCTCATGGCCTCCTGCATCCTGCTGGTCACTCATGCCAGATGGCATATGCGGGCTCTGCAGTGGGACCTGAAGTTCCAGTGGGCGCAGCACCAGGGCAACCTGTCCGATCACGTCCAGATCTCGGAGGGGACTGCAAGACAGTTGCAGTGGTGGCTCTCGAACCGGCAATGGGTCATGGGCAGGTCCCTCTCCCTTCCCCAGCCAGAGCATACAGTTGTGACGGACGCGTCCCTTCTGGGATGGGGCGGTCACATGGGAGAGGCGGAGATCAGAGGCCTCTGGTCTCCGGCGGAGTCCCGGCTCCATATCAACCTTCTGGAGCTCCGGGCGATCCGACTTGCACTCAAGGCATTCCTTCCCTCTGTCAAAGGGAAGGTAGTGCAGGTGTTCACAGACAACACCACCGCCATGTGGTACTGCAACAAACAGGGCGGGGTGGGGTCTTGGACCCTTTGTCAGGAGGCTCTGCGCCTCTGGACATGGCTGGTACATCAGGGCATGTTCCTGATGGTTCAACACCTGGCAGTTTCCCTGAACGCCAGGGCGGACGAACTCAGCCGCAGGTGCATGATGGATCACGAATGGCGTCTTCACTCGGAAGTGGCGCAAGGACTCTTTCTACAGTGGGGAGAGCCTTGGTTAGATCTATTCACCACCGAAGAGAACGCGCAATGTCATCAGTTCTGCGCGTTGGAATTTCCAAGGCGGCACTCGCTCGGCGACGCTTGTCGTCACGAGTGGAGTTGCGGTCTTTTGTACGCCTTTCCGCCTATACCACTTCTACCCAGAGTGTTGAAGAAGATTCGGCACGACCGGGCCCAAGTCATTCTTGTGGCTCCGGACTGGGCTCGAAGAGTTTGGTATCCCGAGCTACTCAATATGAGCATAGATCCCCCGATCCGTCTGCCTCTTCGGGAGGATCTTCTGTCGCAGCAGCAGGGAACGGTCCTCCACCCGAACCTGTCCAGTCTACACCTGCTTGCGTGGAGATTGAGCGGCGGCAGTTGATTCCTTTCGACTTGCCTCCCGAAGTTTGTGATGTGATTCTGGCAGCCAGGCGTCCCTCCACTAAGGTGGTATACGCCTGCAGGTGGAACAAATTTGTGGCATGGTGCACAGCAAAGGCTGTGAATCCCCTTTCTGCCCCTCTTTCTGAGGTCCTTCTGTTCCTTCTCTCTCTGGCCCAACAGGGTTCTGCCCTGGGTACCATCAAGGGTTATCTTTGTGCTATCTCGGCCTTCCTCAGGCTCCCTGATCAGCCCTCCCTTTTCAAGTCCCCTGTTGTTAACAGGTTCTTAAAAGGCATTACTCACCTCTTCCCTCCTGTTCCGTTTGTGATGCCTCAGTGGGACTTGAACTTGGTTCTTACCTTTTAATGTGCGCTCCCTTTGAGCCTCTACATAACTGTCCTCTTCGTCTTCTGACTCTGAAGACAGCCTTTCTGGTGGCCATCACCTCCGCTCGGCGGGTGAGTGAGCTCCAGGCTCTATCTTGCAAACCTCCCTTTCTGTCTGTTCATCCAGACAAGGTTGTTCTTCGGACGCGTCCGTCCTTCTTGCCAAAGGTGGTTACTGCTTTCCACATTGGGCAGACCATCACTTTGCCCACCTTCTTTCCGCCTCCGCATCCTTCTAGAGAGGAAGAGAGGCTCCACCGTCTGGACCCAAAACGTGCGCTCTCCTTCTATATCGACCGCACAAAACACTTCCGGGTGGATGACCAGCTCTTTGTTGGCTACGTGGGCGCCAAAAGGTCGGGCGGTGCACAAGAGGACCATCTCCCGCTGGGTTACCTTGTGCATCAAGACCTGCTATTCTTTGGCTAAGAAGGAGCCTCCTGTTGGGCTGCGTGCCCATTCCACCAGGGCAACGGCTGCTACCACGGCCTTGGGCCGCGGTGTTCCGCTGCCGGTTATCTGTCAGGCAGCTACGTGGGCCTCGCTGCACACGTTTACAAAGCATTACTGCCTTGACAGTCAGGTCCGGAGGGACGGCTTCTTTGGCCGTTCTGTCCTCCAGGACTTCCTTGTCTGATCTTTGTTCGCAGACCCACCACCGGGGTTGGTATTGCTGGGGTATCTATTCTAAGGTAAGGAATCTGTCACTAACGTGTCTCTTTCAGATGCACAAGTTACTAACTTGTGTAACGATATATCTGTAAGAGACAGTAGTTAGTGACAGATTCTCTACCGCCCCACCCATCCTCCCCGTTCTGCGAACTGATTTCTAGGGTTAAGGACATCCCTTTCAGGGCCCTAGTATTTTTTCAGACACCTATGTCAGCTTCTTGCATGGCTCTGCGTTCCTGGCGCGGAAAGTCGTGTACAGAACTGACGTCAGCGCGCAGGGGCGGCGCCTAAGTACTGCCCGCGACGTCATCCCGGCGATCACGACGCCGACGACGGACGCGGGGCCGCACGACGCCGCCTACCGACGCGCAAGGGTACTGCTACGCAAAACTTTCCGGATCCAGCCTGACGCCTGGGGATATTCTAAGGTAAGGAATCTGTCACTAACTACTGTCTCTTACAGATATATCGTTACACAAGTTAGTAACTTGTGCACCAATACCTCCATTCGATGTGCTCTGGATGCTGCAGACACAGCTTCACGAGCTATTAATACCAGTGTCCTTTTGCGTAGACATGCATGGCTCCGTATTTCAGGGTTCAAACCCGAGGTTCAAACTACCATACTAAATCAGCTGTTTGACCAAGAACATTTATTTGGACCTAGTGTGGATTCATCTTTAGAGACGATGAAAAAAGACACTGACACAGCCAAATCAATGGGAGCTTTGCAATCGCAAACTCCCAGAAGTTCCTTTCGTGGCTCCTCTTATAGGGGCGCCTCTAGAGGTTTTACCACAGATAACTCCTCCACGTCCTATAAAAGTCCCACCCAGACCTCATCTACCAGAGGTTATTACAGAGGAGGCTACAGGGGCAATAACAACAAGGGTAGAGGCAGGACCATCAATACTCGTACTGCCTCCACCTCCAAACAATGACTTCCCTCCACTCCCCCCCAGACCATTACACTCCAGTTGGGGGAAGATTACTACAGTTCCTACCTGTCTGAAACATCATTACCACGGACAGGTGGGTAAGACAAATTATCCAAACCGCTTATTGCCTGGAACTCACTTCAACTCCCCCAAACATACCACCCAAACAGCGTCCAATGTCAACAGACCATTTAACGCTTCTCAAACAAGAGGTACTTTCCCTCCTACAAAAACATGCAATAGAACCAGTTCCCCTGCATCAGCAAAACACAGGGGTCTACTCACTGTATTTTCTCATTCCAAAGAAGGACGGAACCCTCAGGCCCATCCTGGACCTCGGACCATTAAACCTCTACATACAATCAGACCATTTTCATATGGTCACTCTTCAACAACTCCTTCCTCTACTCAAACAAAGCGATTTCCTTGCCACCTTACATCTCAAGGACGCCTACTTCCACATTCCCATTCACCCTGCTCACAAGCAATATCTTCGATTTGTAGTGGACGGTCAACATTATCAGTTCAAGGTTCTCCCATTCGGAGTCACCACAGCACCCAGAGTCTTCACAAAATGTCTGGCAGTGGTAGCAGCCCACTTAAGACAACAAATTCACGTCTTCCCATACTTGGACGACTGGCTCATAAAAGCCAGGTCGCATACCCAGTGTGTAAATCACACACACACCACAATCCAACTGCTTCACGACTTAGGGTTTACAATAAACCTCACAAAGTCTCACCTCCAACCGGCCCACATCCAACAATATCTAGGTGCCACAATAGACACCTCAAAAGGCCTTGCATACCCCAATCCAGCCAGGATAGCAAGCATGCAAGCCCTTATAACAAAATTCCAGCCGCAACACTCACTTCCAGCTCGAGTGTTTATGCAACTAATAGGGATGATGGCCTCTTGCATATTCATAGTACCGCATGCAAGACTCCAGATGCGCCCCTTACAGGAGTGCTTAGCACGTCAGTGGAACCAAGCTCTAGGTCAGCTAACAGATCTGGTGTTGGTGGACGGCCACACACATCACTCTCTGCAGTGGTGGAACACCCAAAACCTTTCCAAAGGGCGACCGTTCCTAGAGCCAGTTCCACAGATTGTGCTAACGGCAGACGCATCGCTCACCGGATGGGGGGCACATCTACTACATCACACCATACAGGGCACGTGGACACCTCAGCAAAAGCTACTCCACATCAATCATTTGGAGTTACTAGCAATCTTTCTGGCATTAAAATCATTCCAGAAACCGATATCAGGCAAAGCTGTCTTAGTCCGGACGGACAATATCACAGCAATGTATTATTTACAAAAACAGGGGGGGACGCACTCTCTACAGCTCTCTCAACTAGCTCAGAGCATATGAGGGATGGCTATTCCTCAAAACATATTCCTTTTAGCACAACATCTTCCAGGAATTCAGAATCAGATGGCAGATCTGTTAAGTCGTCAAACACAACAAATTCACGAGTGGGAACTTCACCCACAAGTTCTTCAACCATTTTTCCAAATGTGGGGGCATCCAGAGATAGATCTCTTCGCCACACATTACAACACAAAATGCCCAAGCTTCGCCGCCAGATATCCACACCCATTGTCCAAAGGCAATGCGATATGGATGAATTGGTCAGGCAGATTTGCGTACGCTTTTCCGCCTCTCCCACTCATTCCATTAGTGGTGCGCAAGCTGCAACAACAGTCACTAACACTGATTCTAGTTGCTCCAACATGGGCCAGACAACCATGGTACACAACATTACTGGAACTATCCGTAGTCCCACACCAAAAACTACACCTCTCCCCACATCTCTTAACACACAACCGTGGAGAGATCAGACATCCAGATCCAGCACAGCTCAATCTAGCGATCTGGCTCCAGAAGTCCTAGAATTTGGTTACCTCAAACTTCCACCTGATTGTATGAACGTTATCAGGGAAGCTAGGCGCCCCACCACTAGAGCCTGCTATGCAGCCAAGTGGAAAAGATTTGTTATATACTGTACCAATAACACAATCAATCCTCTAGATGCGTCCATTCAACACATCATATGTTACCTGCTGCATCTTCAAAGATGTAATCTAGCATACACATCCATTAGATTGCATCTCGCTGCCATAGCAGCTTACCAAAAAAATAGACAACATTTGTCATTGTTCAGGGTACCAGCCATTAAAGCATTTATGGAAGGCCTCAAAAGAATAATTCCTCCCAGGGTATCGCCCTCTCCAGTGTGGAATCTAAACATCGTCCTTACTAGACTAATGGGCCCTCCATTCGAACCGCTACATAAATGTGAGCTCCAATTTCTTACATGGAAAGTTGCTTTCCTTGTGGCCATCACATCTCTCAGAAGAGTCAGTGAGTTACAGGCACTAACTATTCAAGAACCATTTTTACAACTCCATCATAACAAAGTGGTTCTCAGGACAAATCCCAAATTCCTTCCTAAAATTATTTCTCCCTTCCATCTCAACCAATCTGTGGAATTGCCAGTGTTCTTCTCGCAACCACAAACAGTAGCAGAAAGAGCTCTTCATACACTAGACGTGAAAAGAGCCCTCCTTTACTACATTGACAGAACAAAACCTTTTCGTAAAACAAAACAACTTTTTGTATCCTTCTCACCACCACATAAAGGCAATCCTATATCAAAGTCTGGGATTGCAAGGTGGATTGTCAAATGTATACAAATTTGCTACCACAAAGCAAAACGTACACTATCTATTCCCCCTAAAGCCCACTCTACCTGCAAAATAGGGGCTTCCATGGCATTTTTAGGGACCATTCCCTTAGATGACATCTGCAAAGCAGCTACATGGTCTACACCGCACACATTCACAAAACACTATTGTGTAGATGTGCAGGCAAAACAACAAGCTAGTGTGGGCCAGGCTGAACTCAAAACACTATTTCAGACTACTGCAACAGATACTGGTGGTCGCCGCTAAAGGGAGGTACTGCTATACAATCTATGCATAGTGTGTGGTCTGCAGCTCATATGCCTCGAACGGAAAATTCTACTTACCAGTATGCATCTGTTCTTGGCATGTAGAGCTGCAGATCCACACACGCCCACCCACCTCCCCGGCTACCTTTATCTGTTCCAGTATTATCTTAATTAAATACAACATACATGGACATCTTTCTGTTTCTCACAAAACTCCATCATTTCCCTTCTTGGCGAAAAAACAATCTGAAGATGGAGTTGATGCCCATGCGCACTATTGTCCAAGGGAGGAGTCACCTATCTCGTGACTTCCAAAGACTTATTCCAATACAACAACAAAGTGCAAACATCCGGGCCCAACACCAGATGGTGATCTATGCATAGTGTGTAGATCTGCAGCTCTACATGCCAAAAACAGATGCATACTGGTAAGTAGCATTTTCCTTCCTATTTTTATAAATTGGTGTTGGATTTTTATTGTGTTGTCTTAATTATTTACTGAATTGGTGTTTTCAAATGCTTTACATACTTGTCTTTGAAGTTAAGCCGGCCTGCTCACAGCCAGGCTACCAAGGGTTGAGCATGGGAATCATTTTCTAAGACCGGTACTGAGCCATATATTGAGGTAGTGGCCTTATTGCCAGGGACAGATATACATTTGCCCCTACTAATAACCCACTTTCCAACATCCAGACCAAGCACTCTTAAACAATACTGTCTACAAGTATGGATGACATGTGACTCCTACACCCTGTAGTTTTATGTAACATTTCCTATACACACCTATAATTGACTGCCTCTAGGTAGTGTGAGTGACGTAAAGTGCTGACACCCTGCACTGGTATGAGTGGTGCTATATAACTAATTAAATGCATCTGAAAGAGTGGTTCTGGAGACTTGAGGGGCACTGTTAAAGGGTGGTAGTGGGGGAATCCCTGGCAGAGCTGGGTTGTTGAATACCAAGGCCCCGACACTATTCTCATTATATATTAATGGAATAGTGAGTAGTATGAGCTCTACCCCTACGGATGCCCCAAGTTTAGCTGGAGTAAAAATCCCCATACTGTTGTTTGCGGACGACACTTTAATTATCTCCAAGACCCCTAGCGGACTGCGAAAGGCCCTCAAAATATTTGAGGAGTTCTGCTTATTGCGTGGATTAGAGGTTAATGTGTCGAAAACAAGATTGATGGCATTTAATACACAAAAGGTATTGAAGGGCGGAATTGTTATAAATAATAGACCGCTAGAATATGTAAAAGAGTTCACTTATCTGGGTGTTAACATCCAAAATAATCTGAAATGGAATCATCAGATAGAATTGGCATCCCTTAAGCATAGACAACTCGCGGGGCGGTTCAACTTGAATATAATAAATCATATACAAAACCCATAAGTCCTGCCCTGGAGATTTACAACACAAAAGTTATTAGTTCAGCCCTTTATGGTTCGGAGCTGTGGGGCTGTGAAAATCTGGTGGTGCTTACATCCTCTGAAAATAGATTCTTGAGGAATATTATTAAACTACCCCAAAGCACCCCAATGTGCCCATTATTGAATGATTTGGGGAGAAAACCGATTGCAGCTCTAGCGAAACTGCGTCCTTTACTGTATTGGCGTAGAGTATGGAGTGTACCAGAACTTGTAGGTTATGCAGCAGGGTTTCTGGATATAATTAGAGCCGACACCTTTCACTCAATAAAGTGGCTACGGACAGTTAGAGATATTTTATTTAATATTGGCATGATCCAGTTGTGGAATGATCCAGAAAATTCTGTCTTCCCTTCAAAACAATGTATGAAGGAGTTATATTGGGAATGGGTTTATTTTAATGTTTTTAGATCCAGTGATTCTTCCACTTTGACTGGTTCTTTTTGGAATTCAAAGCCACCCCAAGGATGGAGTCCTATTGGGACCTCATTACAAAGCCATTGGACCGGAAATTGTATTTCCAGTTTAGGGTAGGTTCCCTACCCTTGAGAGCTTTTACTGCGGGATGGAAAGTATCTAGTGATAAAACTTGTCCTTTTTGCAAAGATAGTGTTGAGTCTTTGACGCATTTACTATTTGTCTGTGTCGGATACGAAAGACCACGCCGTGTTTGGTTACGGCCAATCTGTAAGCTCATAGGTACAAGAAGGGCGCAGGAGGCTGAAAGAATATTGCGCTCGGATACTACAGCACCTGTTGTCATAGCAATGGCGAAATACCTAGGGTGGTCGTGGGCCCTAAGATCAAATCACCTACGACATGCATAAGCGAGTTATACTAAGAGCTGCCCTGCAAGTCTTGTAATCATAAATATTTCTGAAGGGAAGGTCCTTTTAATGTATTAAATGTACATGCTATATGTTTTAAAAGTTGGTTTTAATATATTACTTTTTACAACACTGTATATATTTTAAAATATTCTTTTTAGGTCATGTATTTTATGATGGATGGTTCCTATATGCTTTTATGACTTAATTTGTCGAATAAAGCTATTTGAAACTGAAACTGAATACCAAGGCTGTCTATTTGATTTCAGCTCCTGCCTCCTTCATCCACCAACATACTCTCCCGCCACATTATCTCACTCTTCCAGGTTCTTTCTCATCTTTGCTTTCTCCCTTTTCTCTGTTTTCCATGTTTTCCATATTTCCCTTCCTCCTTCTGCCCACACCCCTTGATGCCTTTCTCTCTTTGTTCGGTTTTACAGTCTGATGGTTTAAAAAATGTACCGGTCTCTAACAAAGAATGCAGTTGGGTCCCGCCTGCAGCCACCAGCTTAAATTAAGCATCCTTAGCTTGCAGCCCACAAAGGAAATGCCAGAGTGGCTAGTCTGGCCCTTTCTGCATTTTATCTCCGGCCTGAAGAGTGGATCCACCCTTTTCTCTCCTACTGCAAGACACAAGGACCCCAGCCTTCTCCTTTCCAGATGATGTAGCACAGAAACATTACATATGACCAGAAATAAGAGCCACAGGATCAATCTCATCTCAGAGTCCCTGCCCCCTTTCTACCCAAAGCATTCTCCAAAGTTAGCTGTGCTTACTCAGCACATCTGACTCTGGCATTAGTCCGAGCCCATTTTAATGTATCTTTTCCAATCCTTGTTACTTCTGCTGGGGTACTTACATTACTATTTCCAACAGAGTGAATGCTGCTTCAGAGCATCACCAGCTACCAGTCTCTTGTCTATAATTGTCGGAGGGTTCCACCACTAAAGAATGCTTGCCAACTGCACTGTGTACAGCTTCTGCTATTTCTCATTCATGCCTCCCACCACGTGCCCTCCCACGGTATGTAAGAATATAGAGCCTCCACAGGCAGGACTTGTTGCTTGAACTCCATGCCATCATATTCACATTCAGCCACGGCGCGTGCAGGTAAGAGCGGTGTACTCGGATTGCTGTAATCCATGTGTTGTACTGTCTTCCCCCTCCCTATTGCTCCACCTCCAGCGTTGGTCTGCACGGAGGTGTGTTAGCAGCCCTATGATGAAGCATGACACAGTTCGCTGTGTGTGAGGGCAGTTTTAACACTCCTGTGTGATTCCCCCACTTTCTGGATTACAGCAATGCGAGTACAGTCCCTCTTCTATGTTGTGGTTACTTACCTTTAATGTTACCAGAGAACTCCATTATATCATCAGAGACACAGTGGTCAAGTCATGGGCTTTCCCTTTTCCTGACATTGCTCTCAGTGCATTAATCCACTTGGTTAAGCTGATGTAATGCAAGACTATCTATCCCAGAATGCATTATTGTGTTTAAGGAAAGTCGGGGACTGCAAAATAGCATTTTTCCTGATACAGTGTCATCTGGTACCTTTACTAGGCTTCATAGTGAAGTGGGAAGGCACAGGGCAAGTGCCCTATGCAGTCTGTGATTCCTAATTTCTAGCCCCAGCTCCCACATGAGCCAACTGTGATCTGCGACTGCCGCGCTTAACCCCACAGTCAGGCTCCGATAATACTTTAGTTCGAAAGGGCTCGACATTCAAAACACAATAGACAGGAAGCAGTGGTCGAAGTGGAGAAAAAAAAAGTAGGAGAACTGTGGGTGGAGAATCAGAGGGCGAGAATAACCTGGGATTTGGGTCTGTGGGCGGAGTCAGAGGTGTGGCCAGAAAGAGCAAAACTTCCCTATTTTTAGTATTTATTTGGCATTTCACTGACCAGTTAATTCAACCAATAGATACACATGCTTATTTAAGGTTTAGTATTGACATTAAAATACATTCACAATGAGGGATATGTTTTCAATCACAGAAGGTGCTTAATACGCTTAAAAGTGGAATCACAAGCCATTTGTCTCCGAGCCATGCAGTTTCTGTCATCAGCACTTCTACTCACTTATTCCACAAGTGCAGTTCAAACATGAATGGTCAAATATCCTAGTTTAAAAAATGTTTTCCACTTAATTATGGCTGTATCATATTTGCCACATAATATATCATCTGCTGCATAATCTAACAATTTCACCCAAAACAATTTTGTAGCTCAAACGGATCACAAATTACTAAAAGAAATGTGACTTATGTTGCTGTGAAGTGTAGGGCCCTTTGCAAAGGTTGACTGGTCACCTTTCTTACATTTTTTTACTAACTTTCTCACTGCTGCATTTGTATGTTACACAGGTACTAATGAGGCAAAAGCTTTGTGGCCCGAAAGCAGGCTGCACATGTTAAGTGTTTGTGCACGAAGCAGAGACCATGAAGTTTGTGAACTTAGGGGCTGATTACGATGGCAGGCGGACTTCAGTCCGTCCGCCATCGAATTGGGGAATGGGACCGCTTGCCTACAAAGTGGCGGCCCCACGATAAGCATTACAATGCGACCACCACTATGGCGTTCGCAATGCCTATCTTTTACATTGCGGCAGGTGCTGCTGGCTGCGTCACCCGCCACAATGTAAAAAAGGGACATGTTACATATATCACTGCACTACGTGGCAGTGCCACATGGTGCAGTGATATGTAGGGGGGCACCATAGGTGCCCCCCAGGTCCCATGTCTGGGGGCCGGGGGTAAAGGGGCCTGCTACGGGCCCCCAATGTCCCTTTCCGCCAGCTTTTCTATGGCGGGTGAACCGCCATGGATAGGCTGGCGGGTAAGGGACATCGTAATCCCTACTGCGGGGCCTGGGAGGCACCACCAGCATTGTAGGAACTACGAGCCACTCCGCCGCACAGGCGGGCTCAAGGAGCCCGTCTGGTGCGTGGCGATCGGTCTTTCCGACTGCCAGGGAACCGCCCGCCATTGTAATATGGCGGGCGGTGATGCAGTCACCGATGGCGGTGGGACCGTCACCGACGGGGTGATGTGGCAGTCCCACGGCCATTATAATCACCCCCTAAGTTTGGTGTGCATGCAAATCCTACATTGCCAACCCCTGGTAAGTTGCACTACTAGTGCTGAAAAAGGCCAATGGAGGTACCAATGGGTGAGGTGGACTGGCCTCAAGGGTCTTGTGACCTCCGTGACACTCACTGTCGCTCTAGAGTGTGCTTCTTCGTATGCCTGCCCGCAAGACTGGAGGTGAACTACATGGATTGTGGTGGGCAGGCCTTCAAAGTTAACTCGCACTTGCCACCGTTAGGGTCCACCTGCTGGTGCTAAGACACCAGGGCTTCTAAGGTCTATCGGGCCTTCTAAGGTGTAGCATCGGAATGTGCTCTGTCAGGAGAGTAGTCTGGTGGACTGGTCATGAAGGCTGAACATGGTTCTCCAGTTCCAAATTCGGCAGCTCTGGCCAGAGTGCCGCATCCTCTCCCACACTGAACACCATACTGCCCTACTGGGAGCAACTCGCACTGCCTTCAGCTACAACCCAATTGTGCTGCGACTCAATTCAAATTATGCACTAGACAAGAGTAAAATGCTGTCTGAAAAAAAGTAATAACACCCTGAAAAAAGCAAACACTCATAGGGAGTGCAAGGATAAACAAAGCATGTGAAATGTAAGCAGGAACAACATGGTTACCTTAACTGTTTTAAACTCATTATTCAGGAATCAGTAAGTGGTTTTGCCTGAAAAGTTCAGGACATGACTACAGGACCAGGAAGGGACCCGTTTCAATGTCCATTGCTTATATCCTTACAAAATGTAACCAGTTTGGTTTAAAAAAGACCACATCCCTAAACACAGAGCCGCTGTACACATTTTATAAGCTAAAATAATTAAAACAGTTGAAAACGATCATATTAAACATTTTCCACTCCACCCATCAGCCAGGCATTGCAGCCCCTTTAGGAATGGTGCACTTCCCCACCCTGGGAAAACAATGTTGTTCAAAGAAAGAAGATAAAAAGAAAGTAGCGCTTCACTGGCAAACTCTGTAAAGCGGCGCTAATGTGCGTGGGTGTAAATAACCTGGCCTGTCTGCTGACCACTCTGTATTGCTTTATTTCGATATTTAATTATTTTTCGTATTTTGATACTTTTTTCTCTCTGTCCCGAGGTTGTACTTTGGAATAGAAAACGGTCAGAAAATGAGGACATTTCCAGCCAAAGTGTTCTTTTCTTTATTTGTTCCCCTGTGAAATGGATCCAAAAACGAGCAGGAGAGGCAAGAGAGAGTACGTAAGAGCTGTCTCTTGAAATCAGTACTTAAGGAGGAGCGAGACAAACAGAAAGAGATGGAGGAATAAAGAGAGAGAGAGGGGAGGAGGGCAGCTGCCAGAGGCAGAGCAGGAGAAGTGGACACTGTTCTTGCCTTCTCTGGGCATGAAGGAAAAGAGACAGAGTTTTTTTTCCTTCTCTGCCCGTCCCAGAGCGGCGAGCCTTACTGTAGCATAACAAAGGGCAGAGGGCGGGTGGCCTCTCATCGACTTGTTGATAGGAGTCTCTTGAAATGATTATTTTTGGAAACGTAAAGTGCATTACTGGAAAGGGACTTGTATGCTGTAGTGAAGGATACGTGGCAAGGAGCTAATCAGTCTGCTTGCTTATGGCCATCGAGTACTCCACACTATATACCATGCGGCTTCGTTAACACTCGGACAGAGGGATAAAACTGAAACTGATTCTTCTTGGAGGGATGCATTTGAAGTTAAATATTTTCATAACTGTAAATGGCAGTGGCAAAGGAACACAACTGCGAAAGTAACCGTAAGTAGCTTTGGTCCATGTTCAGCCGACATTGTAGCGCTATGAAAGAGACTGGAGTCCGCTCTGTAGTTCCATATATAACGAGCATTTGCAATGTAGCAGGTCTCGCATTTACGCGAGTTTGAGCTATTGACATTGTAATGACAATGCCTTTTATTTTTGTTTTCGTTTTTAAAACCTAAATAAAAGGCATTGTCATTTACAATGCTAATAGCTTAAACTCGCGTACATGCGAGACCTATTGCACTGCAAATGCTTGTCTAAATTAACTTAGGGGTCCCTAACATTGGAGCGTGGAATTGTAAGAACACAGTACTTGCATTTCCAATTTATTTTTAAAGATGGGTATGGAAATGTGTTCTTTGATCTTCCAGTACTTCCAAAATAGGAGACACTAACATAATGATCAACAGATACAGGTAAGCAGTTTTTCCATTCTGACCTGTTTCTTACTTAAGAGCATACATTTCTTGCCAACCCAGGATTGTGAATGATGCATCAATTTGACATGTGAACATTGTGTGCTTAAATGAATGTTTTTAAGCATCTGTGCATGAGCGTCACTTTGTTATAACCCATGATTTACCATGTTTTTTTAAATTAGGTATCTCAGACGGTGGGTGCAATGTCTTTCTCTTTGCCTCATGAGTGGGATAACAGAACTGCATACATTCAATCTCCTTTTTCACCAGGACGTAACTGCATTCCTCTCCATGGTTTGTATTTAACTTCAATTCTATCAAATGTATTGCTTATGTACATAATTGGTGAGAGTGGTTGCCTTATGGCAGTGGTTTACGCTTTTGTGTGACTGGATTTCTGGTCTGTTCAGCAAACACATGTGTAGGGTATCTTGCTGAGAAACTCTGCATGGGCACCAAGATGGCTTCCTAATTTATCCCCTGTTCAAATCAAAAGCCTCCTCTACTGGCATTATCCTTTTTGAGTACATAAGTTTACCACTGGCAAACAAGTGCCACCTTATTGTACTCCAAATTCTTAATGAAGATACTCCCTTTAACGTTTTAATTTCCTCTAGATAGAGTGGATGAGCAGTCAATGTGAGAAAGTGCCATCTTTCTTACATGGTATGCCCCCACTTTTTGCTGAATGGCTGATGTACTTTGACTGAGTGTGCCCTGGGCTCCTGCCAACCAGGTACCCAGGGCCTGTGTTCCTTCCCTAAAATTGCATTGATACCTACACCCAATTGACATCCCTGGCCACAGGTCAGCCCCTGGTAAATGGTACCATGGGTACCCAGGGCACTGTGACCAGGGAAGGCCCCTAAGGGCTGCAGCACTTGTTGTGCCACCCTTAGGGACCCTGCACCTTTACACACACACACTGCCTTTGCAGGCTGCGTGTCTTGGTGCAGAACAAAAGTGAAGAGTCGACATGGCTCACATCCCTGTGTGCCATGCCTACAAGCCACTGCCCTGGCCTAGGTCAGCCACCCCTCTAGCTGGGTGCACTATGCCAGTGGTGAGGGCATAGAGGCATGAGCCCTGTGCTCCTACAGTGCCCAAGTCCATTCTTGGGCATTGTAAGTGCAGTGCTGCCATTAAGAGTATATGGTGCTGGGAGTCTGTCATTACGAACTCCACAGCACCATAATGGCCCCACTGAAGACTAAGAAGTTTGGTATCAAACTTCTCAGCACATTAAACCCCCACTGATGCCAGTGTGGGATTTAATGTAAACGCACTCCAGAGGGCATCTTAGAGATGCCCCCTGAAACCAACCCGACCTCCAGTGTCCGGACTGAGTGGCTGCCCAGGCTGCCACCACCAGACATGTTTCTGGACCCCTGGGTCGAGAGCCTCTGCTCTCAGGGGCCTGAAACAATGCACATCCCGGGACGAGGTGCCAAAGCCTCCTCCCCCAGGATGGGCAGGGGGAGCTTCAAAGGCCTGCCGCCTTGGAGTTTCCCCAGACCATTTGCTGCTTCCAGCAAACTGGTCCCCACTGGTTCTACCCCCACTCCTGGCGGGAGAACCGGCGGGAAAACCAGAAGCAGGAAATGGGTTGTGCCCACCTCTGCCAACTCCACCCCTAAGGTGGGGGAGGCGAGGTGAAGCACAAACTCGAGTCCCCGCCATCTTGAGGATGGGGGACCTGGCCAACCAGGGACAGGCTCCTGCCCCCTCCCACTGGAGAGGAACAGAATAGGGGTGTACCCACCCCAGGGAAGGGACCCATTGGTCCCTGCCCTTACCTACCTGTAACCACCCCTAAATTTAGTATTTAGGGGCTCCCTGAACCTTCCTTCCGGAGTTCCCAAATCCGAAAACAAGAAGAGAAGACGAAGCAAGAAGACCAGACCGTGCAGCTGCTAAAAAGGAGGCGACAACAACTGACTTGGCCCCAGCCCTACCGGCCTGTCGACCTCTGAACCTGCTCCTGCGGAATCCCGGCCTCAGCAACCTCACAAACCCCGGAGGACCTGACTTCTGTGCTACAGCCTTCGACCCAGGGACTCCCACGAGCAGTGGTACTGCTCAAAAGAAAACCTACCAAAGACCCGGCCCTGGCACGGAGCCGCGAAACCTGCACACTCTGCACCCGCCGAGTCCAGCCTGTGCCTGAGTGACCAAAGACCTCGAGGACGTCCCCCCGGCGATTCTGACCTGGAATCCAGTGGCCAAGGACCCTCCTCGACGACCCAGACGACGCCTGCAGCCTCAGGACAAGGGACCGCGACCAGCAGGGGGTAAGATTTCCCGACCTCAAAAGACACCCCTGCACCCGGCGCCCCACGGCCCCCTGTGCCCAACTCCTGGGTGTCTACCTATCCTCCAAGACCCCAACTTACCTCCTGAAGTGTTGGTCGTCCCTGAAGAATCACCGTCCCCGAGCCTGCAGCCTTTCTTCACCTTTCACGACCTCTATTGTTTAACATTGAGCGCCCGACGGCTCAAAAGCACCCTGCACCCAGCCGCCCGAGTGCCCCTGGAAGTGCAACCTCTATCCTAACCTACTTCCCTACTTGCCCTGAGCAAGTGACCAGGAGCCCAGCTCCCACAGTCGCGTGGCCTGCTTGCCAGCAGCCACCAACCCGGGGCCCCCCGCCTGCCATAGGATAGCATTGGGCCTTCTCACTCTGCACCCGGCCGCCCCTGTGCCGCTGAGGGTGTAAAACTGTACTTACCTGATCCTGGGAGACCCCTGAGTCTTACCCAGAACCTTAACCCTGCCAGTCAAGTACTTACCCGAAATCCGATAACTCACTTTTCTTCCATAGGGTTCCATTGACTGGTTTTCTGCGAAATTTCTTCTAAGTGTGGAGTTCTGAAACTTTAGAATATTCACCAAAAATCAACCGAGTCACGAAAACGAAAATACTCACCTAGTATTAGGAGGGGCCTCAGTGCTGGACCCGAGTGCCCAACACTGGCCCTAAAAAGTAATCGCAACGTTACTTACCGTTAACTCACTTTTCTTTCATAGGGATCCATTGACTGGTTTTCTGTGAAATTTCTTCTAAGTGTCGATTTCTGTATTTTACAAATATTCTTTAAAAATCGAACAAACTACAAAAACGTAATTACTTACCTGTTTTAAGTAAATGTCCCAGTGCTGAACCTAGGAGTCCAGCACTGGATTACAAAAGTAACGTAAACATACTTTGCTTGCACACTGTATTTCCTTTCATAGGATAACATTGGTAATTTTACCCAGAAAAGTTTCTAAGTGTCAGCTTTTGAAATATAGTAATATTCTTCAAAAATCACTACAATAACCAAAACGCTTTTTCTTACCTGTTTACAGGAAGTGTCCCAGGACTGAATCCAGGATCCAGTCCTGTGGTTAGAAAAGTGCTCTGCAAAGTAATCAATTGTAATTAAGTATAATTTTCCATTGAGCTCAATGTTGCATTGAATTTGACCCTGTGTTGCCTCTTGCACCAACTGTGATAACCACTATCAAAAAAGTCTACTGCCTATCTGTAAGGTGAATAACCAAAGCATCTCATACTGAGAAAGTATATTTTGATCCTATTGTTGGTTCTAAAATAAAACAAGCATATATTTTTTTATATACAAACCATTGGCCTAGAGTTCAGTTCTTGAGTGTGTGGCTTCATTTGCTGACTGAGTGGGTACAACAAATGCTTTACACTGTCCTCTGATACTGCCTTACTGCTCGACCAAGCTACCACTTTGGAGAGTAAGGTTATATCTAACTTTAGCCTCTGTCAACCCTCTGGGGACTGTGGACTCTGTACACCCTGAACCTTACTTGGGTACAGTATATACAGAGCCACTTTCCTACAGTCAAGACTTGGTGCTTCATGTGTAAGGGGGGAAAGGTGCAGGGGCCATAGCTTTTCTTAAGAGCCTGTCGGCGCTGCAGAATGCACGGGTCGCTGAACACTAAGTCTGCTTCATCTTGATTCCACTTAATGCCTTTTTCAACCACAACCCTACTCTCTCTCTCTTGCAGGTTTGTTTCCCATCCCTGCTTTCTCCCTTTATCACTGTTTTAGATCTTTCTCTAACTCGTACCTTCTCCCGTTGTCTCTTGCTATTGATCAAAGTCGGAGGATAAAAAATAGGTCTTGGTCTCCACAAATCAGCGCAGGTACAGAACCTACAACTCCTTGTGGGGGAGGGGATAGAAAGCACTATATATGTAAACAAGCATTGGCAAAGCCAATATGTTTTTTATTGGCCTCCAGCATTTTGGCGTTGAGTGCTTGTTTTGTCATTTGTCTAACTTTAGTGTTTGCGGAGCTGCCTGGCACACTCCAATATACAAAAAAGAAATGGTAAAAATATGTTTTGGTCTCAGAAAGCACACATTCTCACTGTAGTCCCTGGAACTAAAGGGCACTTTTTTGAGGGTGAACATGTTCCCTGTGAAAGAGCAGAATATGGTCACTCATATTGTAGTTAGCCAGTGGACTGATCCATGCTGTAGTGGACGGAACTAAAATGTGTCTACCACAACAGACCAATGGATGAAGCGAGCTGGTGGAATGCCCTTCTAAGTACACCATACATATAATTTGATTAAAATCAAAAGGACTTTGCTAACACCAGACCTAGAATAGATGGCTTTTACACATGGGTAAGTAATTATAGCAGATAACTATGTGATGCGCATGGAAAAGTAGCTGGTGCGGGTACAGAGCCCAAACGTTTTGATACGTTTGAGTGCCCATTGCTTTGTTATGGTGCTACAGTTAGGGTTAGGTATGCTTGATAAGAGCTATGAGACTTCATTTTAGTACTACCGTCCATGGAGCAGAGGCACCAGGCAAAAACAATACAGTTGAATTACCTTTGTATGAATTGTCTGGTCCTCTGTGTCAGTGGTCTCCTTTCCTGATTCACCTCTGGGATCTAGTGGGCATTTCAGTTCCAAATAGTAAGCATCCCCTTCATCGCAACTGTACCAACCAAATAACAGGCATGCCACCCCAACTGCCATTGTTGAATATTTTGTAGACATGTCGATGTCTTCACATCCAGCCTAGCATTCACCTCTTTTAAAGCCTCTCCACATTCCAGTCGTAAGCGGTTAGCAATCCAAATCCAATCCCTGGTACTTCCTCTCCACCCACAACATTTTTACATTTTGTACCATGGAATATGGGCAGAACAAACATTTCTGTTTTTGATCTTCCTCAAGATTAACCAATCCGTAAACTTTGCAGTGTAAACTTTTAATCCTGTTAACTGCCTCCTTAACGCTTTAGACTCCTCTGCCTTTCCGACTTTTACAACTCAGTACTTACTAGACTTGGTTCAAAATCAAATGGCCATCATGTCAACAGCACTGTATGACTGATATACCCGAGGTGAGCCAAATTCTTTATATGTGATCCACTTGCACATCTTTCCTTTTCGTCTTGTATTATGGTGACGTCAGGTTATGGTGGAACCTTTCTTAAAGCGCCATTCCCGCCAACTATTTTAGACCAGGTCAAGTGCACCAAACATGATTACAGTTTATCTTGCGCTTGTTTGATTAGTAGATAGCCCTATCTTTGTGCCAACTTTATTTCTTTTATCGTTAACATGCACCTTTGAGGAGGGGTAGCTTCTTCCTCTAAAGCATCTTTTGGATTGGTTTACTATAGAGGAATCATCATGACTAAGTTTTGGACAAACATCATTTTGCAGCGTGAACTTAGTATAGGTAAACATGCTGTGCATTATTTCGTCATCTCGTGGTTGGGTTGGGAAGCATGCTCTGTTTTCAAAATTTCACTTGGGTATCGAAAAAGGCTGAATCGCCCTGATTATCTATGATGTCAACTGTAAGCGCACAAGACCGTGTTAAAACTGCCAAAGATTTGGATGACATCAAGGAAACTAGTGTCCTTCAAATAGGCTGAATAATGTATTTTGGGTGAGTATTACTTTTGAGACTCCTAGATGCCATTTTCCACTATGACCGCATTAAGACCTGTCTGAACTGCAGCAGAAAGTCGGCGAACATATGTTCTGTCTTCCAAGCAACCAGAAGTCCGAAAAATGCAGTGCGTGTTCACAAACTAATATGTGAGCAGTGCTCCCCAGGGAATCATTCGCACGAAAAATTTAAAGGTTAAGCTGCAATATATATGGCGTTATACAAATATATATGTCTTTACATAAATGCATCAGTATGTAACTCATTCTAATTACAAGCAATAATTGCAGTAGATCTAATTTAATTTGCACCAAGTATTAAAAGAGAAGCAAACAACATGAAAAGTGTGTGAGTGAATATGTTTTTCGGTCTTGACTGTTAACATTTCAACTCTTATTGACACAAAATCCTTTGGTCTCTTCATGACAGGGCATGTTAAACTATTACAGGTCTGGTCTGCAAGGCAGTTCCGGGTGGAAAATTCTGAAGTGTAACATGCTCGGTGTGAATATTCCATACATAGGATGCCAATACACTGCGCATACATAAAGGCAGGATACGTTGAGCTGTCCATTAAAGAACGCAATTATACTTGTTGCACTCTGCTCAGACATGGTGGGGCAATCCATTCCCAACGGAGCATGAAGTTGTTAGCGACCTCGTTTCAACGTCAGTACTGTTAATGAATTATTGTAGATACGTATGTTGTATACACACCTGCGTGTAATTCACAAAGTTTTCTGTTTTCAGTGTTTAGTCCTCTTATGATACTTTTGATAATTAATGTAAATTTGATATACTGCATTGGTCAGTTGTAGGCATAATTGATTGCATACAGATGTAAGTATGCAAGGAGATTATATAAATGTGAACAATACGATGCATTCTCTTCACAGTGGCTGCAGACTGTAAAGTAGCCAAATCAAGGGTAGCATCGAAAAGCACAGAACTAAAGGAGTATTGGGGTATCTTTCATAGATTCAGATGCCTGAATCATTTCCCCGTCGTCGAGATGGGAGTCCCACTGTAACATAATCAAGCAGTATTTAAATAATGCCATAGGCTATAATGGCCCTGAACCATGTTTTATATAGCCTATCTATGTCCTGGACTAAATGTTAAAGGCAGCCACTCAGCTGCTAGCACCCTCTAGAACCTTCCCAGCAGAGGCAGTTTCCCCTCAGATTTTCACCACATGTCGTGTGTGAAGGGAGTCTCCCGGAGTTCTACTCAGTTTTCTTGTACAAACTTCTGGAATTTATTCCTGGAATATTTCTTCATTATGTCTGACAAAAAAAGGCCTCTTCCGTGCCTGCAAGCCCTGTGGCAAGAAGAGGGTCCATGTTGATGATCCTCACAAGGACTGCATTTATTGCCTCCACCCAGCCCTTGAGGTAAGGCAGTGCAAAATCTGTCGCACTTTCTCTTCTAAAACTCTAAGAGATAGAGAGGGGAGGCTGCTTTTGTGGCTGCAGTCCACTAAGCACCAGACATCATCTGAAGAGGACAGTGATGGATCATCCAGGCCTCATGAGAGCCAGATCTTGTGCGGAAGACTCTGGAGAGGGCAGGAAACACCTCAAACCCTCCTCAGAGAGCAAGTGCTCAAAAACAAGAAACATCCAAAAGTCTCCTCCGAGCCTTCATCTTCAGTCTCCTCTACTCCTGTGAGGAAAGAAAGGAAACATCATAGACACTCCTCCCCACATTCTGGGAAGCTCAGAGCCGACAAATGGTTGTTGACGATGACGTCACTGTAAAATAGACGTCGTCCACGACATCCCCATCGACGGCAACTCCTATATCGTCGACAAGTAACAGTGACATCGTCAGCTCTATCGACTGCAGGGACGACGACAGCGGCCATCTCCGGGCACATACTGTCGATGAGAACCTCTTTGACGCCATCATCGTCGATGTCTATGCTGTCGACAAAGACACCGTCAACGACGCCGCCGACATCGCCGATGACAACACAGTCAACGACAGCACCATCGACGGCAACGTTGGCTGCAACAGCACCTTCGACGACTGGCATCCCATCTTCGGTGGTCATGATAACATCGACACCACCGTCGACGATGATAAAGGTGTCAAAGAAATTTTTTCATCCAGAAATGTCGATGTTCAGCAAGATCTCCCCTGTGCCTCCTTCGCACCTTTTAGACCTTCAGGAGTCGGATGAAGAGGATGATGATAAGGATGGATTATACGGAGTTGTGCATGGTCCATCCGAGTTACATGTAAAGTGCCAGGAAGAGGACGAGGATTACACGACTAGCAGCAATACTATCAGCCATATTTGGAGCCACCAAATCATTACCAGCATTATGGCTATCCTCCCTAATCTCGCCATAGAGAGATGGCACATCTTCCACAGTCTTTGATTCAAGACCTTCAGGCTATGTTGGCGGACTATGAACAAAAGTTTCCATCACAGAATATTCAAAAAGAGCCACCACCAGTTTAACCGCAGTACCTTGAAACACAGTTTTGCCAGTGACACCAACAGTACCGCGCCCTCCTATACAGGAGCCTGATCAGGACAACCCTTCCTCCTTGGATGAGGAGAAAAGAGGGTGAGATTCCAGAGCTTACACCTGCAGATCCTTGGGAAGATTACAGTTTGAGGCATGTGTGCTGTAGATACACATGCTTTGCATACTACTGCCATCTAGTGTTGGGTCCGGATGTTTGGAAGTTTTTCTTCGATGAAGTCTTTCCAGTCACAAGGTATGGTGACTCCTCCTTTCGGTGTGCATGGGCATCGACTCCAGTGTTAGATTGTTTTTTTCCGCCATCGGGTTCGGACGTGTATTGCCGTGCTCCGGTTCGAAACTGTTCTTCGGGTTCCCCCCGGTGCGCAATCCACTCTACCCTCGACGGTATTGTTCTCTAACGCGTTTCCCTGTTCTCCGGTTATTGAATCGATCGGGAAACTCTCTATCTTCCGTCGGAAACATCAGAGCGGCCCTCGTGCCTAGCGCTTCAGTCCACCCTTCCGCCGATGGAACGAACTACATTCCAATTCTGTCCTCTGTGCCGCGACAAGTACCTTCGCACCGACCTACATCAAGTTTGTTACTTGTGCCTATCACCAGAGCACAAGGAAGAAGCCTGCGACGCCTGTAAGTCATTTCGGTTGAAGAAAACTACGTGATCGTCTGGCTCGATGACGTGAAATGCAACACACACTCCGGACATCTTCGCGAAGATTCAGAACATGAAGACGTCGAAGCGTCTGCGACAGAAGAGGCCATCTCCATCCCATAATCGGATTCTGAACTCGAGATCGATTTGGAGTACGAAGACGTGCCTTCGGGACAGGGTGCCGTGAGTACCGAAGACCCCTTGCCCCAAAACCTCTTCCAAAAAACAAAAGGCTACGGCAGCACTTCTGGCCAAGGTCGGCATGAGACAATGTTTCTGACGCCCCGCGTTCTGGCTCGGCACCGAAACAAATAGTCAAGCCTTCCGGCTCAAGGCAGAGCCGGCCCAAATCATCTTCGGAGCCAAAACACTCCGGTTCCAAAGACAAATCTGGTTCAGAGCCAAAACCCTCTGCTCCCTAAAGCAAATCTATTTCGGCATTGAAATCAAAGGACAGCCTCTCCGAGCCTCCAGAACCAATTTCAGATGTTCTCAAGGCTAAATTGGACTCTAAACAGAAGAAAATGTATATCTATCCTGATACAGGACATATTTCTGCCAAAACATCAGCCGAACGTAAACTTCCTTCAGAGGACCCTGCAGATAAAATCCCTCTGAAGAAAAGACATGGCGACCAGCCCTGCTTATCCTGCCCCATAATCCCCTCCACCATTTTCTCCAACATTTACCAATTCAAGACCCCTTGCACATAACACCTCAGGGATCTCCACATACACAGCCAGAAGGGGATGATATTGATGAAGACACTCTTTTGCCTGTAGACCCATGGAATGATTACACCATTGACCCGCCATTGGATACTGAACCAGACCTTTACCCTGCAAAGCCATCACCACCAGACGATAATGTGGCTTATCAGGAACTTATTGCTAGAGCAGAAGAGTACCATGGGGTGGCCTTACATAAAGAGTTCTTAGAGGAAGACTTTTTATTTGAAACTCTTGGGTCCACACACAGGTCAAGTCAAACACTGCCTATGCTAAAGGGCATGATGAGGCATTCAGATGACCTCTTCAAATACCCTGTGCGAGCATGCATTTTAACTCCCAGAGTCGATAAAAAATATAAACCTTGTCCATCTGATCCTGTGTTCATCAAAGGACAATTACGTCTTGAATCCCACGCTTGCAAAAGGGCTAACTCCCAAACATCTGGTGATGCACCTCCCTCAGACAAGGAATCTAAACTTCTAGATGCCTCACAGAAACGAGTGGCTGCTCAAGCCACTAACCACTGGCGCATCGCAAACACACAGGGCCTACTAGCTAGGTGCGACAGGGCACACTAAGATGAAATGGAGCAACTGCTCCAATATCTCCCAGATGAACACAAAAGCAAGGCACAAGAGTTGGTTCAGGAGGGCAAACTCATTTCTAACTCGTCTATCAGATGTGCTCTAGATGCCACTGACACCGTGGCTAGGGAGATAAATACCAGCATTATCCTCAGAAGGCATGCATGGCTTAGGATTTCAGGGTTTAAACCTGAAGTTCAGCAATCCATTTTAAACACTCCTTTTGACAGGCAACACCTGTTTGGTCCTGAAGTCGACCAGGCTTTAGAAAAAATGAAAAAGGACACAGACGTAGCAAAGTCTATGGGAGCACTTCAGTCTCCATCAAATAGAGGCTCCTTTCGCTGCTCCTTTTACAGAGAAGGGTCAAAAACCTCATCTTCAGATCCGAATGTTTCCTCGTATAAAGGCAACACTCAATCCTCTCCCTCTAGAGGTTTATATAGAGGAAACAATTCCAAAGGTAGGGGTAGATGGGGGAAGACTTCAACAGTTTCTCCCCATTTGGCAGTCCATAACATCCGACAAATAAGTGATCGATCTTATCCAGCATGGTTATTGCCTGGAGCTTACCACCAAACCTCCAAATATTCCACCTCGCACTCACAAACTGTTGTCGGACCATTTACAGGAACCAGTTTCATTACAGTACCATGGTTCAGGAGTGTACTCTCTCTACTTTCTAATCCCCAAAAAGGACGGCTCCTTAAGACCAATTTTGGATCTCCGTGTTAAACCTGTACATGCTGTCAGACCACTTCCATATGGTAACGCTCCAACAGGTGCTTCCACTTCTACAGCAAGGCGATTTTATGTCCACACTAGACTTAAAAGACGCATACTTTCACATTCCGGTCCATCCAGCTCATCGCAAATATCTCAGATTTCAGATAGCAGGCAAACACTGTCAGTTCAAAGTACTCCCAGGCAGAGTAACTCCTGCTCCCAGAGTGTTTACCAAATGTCTAACAGTAGTGGCAGCTCATCTCAGAAGAGAACAAATTCACTTCTTCCCGTACTTAGACGACTGGCTCATCAAAGCCAGCACACACCAGAAGTGTCTAAAACCCACTCAGACCACGCTAAACTTACTCCACCGATTGGGCTTCACAGACCACGTGCAAATTCTCATCTACAGCCTTTATAAATACAATCTTATCTGGGAGCGATTCTCAAAACTCATACAGCTCTAGCCTCTCCCAGTACAGCCAGAATTCGCAATATTCAAACTCTGCTTTACAATTTCAAGCCAATCAAACTTTAACAGCCAAAACCTTTATGCAACAGTTAGGAATGATGGTGTCATGCATCGCACTAGTGCCTCATGCATGACTACACATGCGTCCTCTACAGGAATGCTTAGCATGTCAGTGGAATCAGTCACAGGGTCAATTAACAGATCTAGTGTTGGTAGACAGCCGCACCCATCGCTCTCTGAAGTGGTGGAACCCACAAAATGTATCAAAAGGGCAGCCCTTCATCGACCCTGTTCCACAGGTCGTGCTAACAGCAGACGCATCGCTCACAGGTTGGGGTGCCCATCTCCACAATAATGTAATTCAGGGTCTCTGGGACAACAAGCACAAACATTTCCCCATCAACTATCTAGAGCTTCTAGCAGTATTTTTAGCGCTGAAAGCTTTTCAGTCTCATCTCATAGGCAAAGTTGTCCTAGTCCGCACAGACAACATGACTGCCATGTACTATATACAAAAACAAGGGGGAACATACTCTCTCCAGCTGTCACGCCCTCTCAGACCATCTGGAGCTGGGCAATTCATCACAGAATTCATCTTCTGGCAGAACACCTTCCAGGAGTCAACAATAAAATTGCTGACCTCCTCAGCAGAAGGAGGCAGCAAATACACAAGTGGGAACTTCATCCCCAAGTTCTCCTTCCATACTTTCAACAATGGGGATTCCCACAAATAGACCTGTTCGCCACAGTGGACAATGCAAAATGTCCAAACTTTGCCTCCAGGTTCCCACACCCTCGCTCCAAAGGCAATGCCCTATGGATCAATTGGTCAAAGATATTTGTGCACGCTTTTCCGTCTCTCCCACGACCTCCGTTTCTGGTTCGAAAACTCAGGCAAGCATCGCTCACACTGATTGTGGTAGCTCCCACACAGGTCTGTCAACCATGGTACACCACACTTTTGGAACTCACAGTAGTTCCGCATCAAAAGCTGTACCTCAATTCCAGCCTTCTCACTCAGAACCGTGGAGAAATTAGACACCCAAACCCAAGGAGCTCAACCCTAGCGATTTGGCTCCTGAAGTCATAGAGTTTGGATACTTAAATTTGCCTCCAGACTGTTTGACTATTCTAAAAGATGCAAGAAAGCCCACTACCGGAGCTTGTTATGCAGCAAAATGGAAACGATTTATTTATTGTAATAATCTCGTTCCTCGCCGGAAGAACCCAGAGAGTCCGCCTCTCCCCGTTCAGATCCGAAGCCACCGAAGTCATCTGCGGCGTTCCACAAGGATCCTCACTCAGCCCGACCCTCTTCAACGTCTACATGAGCCCCTCGCAGCCATCGCACGCCGACACAACCTCAACATCATCTCCTACGCCGACGACACCCAGCTGATCCTCTCCCTCACCAACGACCCCACTACCGCCAGAGCCAACCTGCACGACGGGATGAGAGACGTCGCCGACTGGATGAGGAACAGCCGCCTTAAACTGAACTCAGACAAGACGGAAGTCCTCATCCTGGGCTCATCACCCTCCGCCTGGGACGACTCCTGGTGGCCCCCGGCCCTGGGCACCGCACCCAAGCCAACGGACCACGCACGCAACCTGGGCTTCATCCTGGACTCCTCCCTATCAATGACCAAACAAGTCAACGCCGTCTCATCTTCATGCTTCAACACTCCTGCGCATGCTCCGCAAGATCTTCAGATGGATCCCCACTGAAACCAGGAAGACCGTCACCCAGGCACTCGTCACCAGCCGACTGGACTATGGGAACACCCTCTACGCCGGAACCACAGCCAAACTTCAAAAGAGACTCCAGCGCATCCAGAACGCCTCCGCACGACTCATCCTGGACATCCCCCGACACAGCCACATCACCGTACACCTGAAAGACCTGCACTGGCTCCCCGTCAGCAAGAGAATCACGTTCAGACTCCTCACCCACGCACACAAGGCCCTCCACGACCTGGGCCCAAAGTACCTCAACGACCGCATGTCCTTCTACACGCCCACACGCCAGCTACGATCAACCAGCCACGCCTCGCCACCGTACCACGCATCCGCAGAACCACCGCCGGAGGAAGATCCTTCTCCTACCTGGCGGCCAAGACCTGGAACTCCCTCCCCACTCACCTTCGGCGAACCCAGGACCATCTCGCCTTCAGGAAGCAGCTCAAGACCTGGCTGTTCGAGCAGTAACTTACCCCCTCCCCCAGCGCCTTGAGACCCTCCCGGGTGAGTAGCGCGCTCTATAAATGCCGTGATTGATTGATTGGTACTATTTAAAAATAAAATCTGGGCTGGGATTAGGCAAGCACGGTGTAAGGCTTCCGTACCTCAGACCTGCCATGACTTAGTGCCCCAAATAGACTTTAAGTCAATGGTGTCCTGCCAGTGTTCATAACCACCCACTGCTAAGGCGTTCAAAAAAGAACCAGAATATAGCAATTTAGTGTGGGTCAACATGATCTTTTGAGCGGACGAAGTGTTCAATTTAAAATAGTAGGACTCCGGGTTTGATCGATCAAAGTCTGTAAAGTAAGTACATTTACTCCTAAAAATTTGGGAGCTGCCTGGCAAAGGGGTCGGACAATGTTCCCATTGGGTGTGATTAAAATGACCCCGAAGAGTACTTGGTTTATGGAGAAAATGGTTTCCCCAATGCTGGTAACAATATAAGTCAGCATAACTTGCAGAATTCAAATACAGATCTTCAGCATTAAAAGCAGCATAATATTTCGAATCAGAAAACAACGATTCAACGGCATGCACATCCCAATCGTCAGAATGAATTACTTTTTACGACATCACCCATTGAAACACGGAGGACATTTGGTACATTAATAATCTCGGTTGGTCCATGAATTTGGAAATTGACCGCATCCCATACGATGCCATCAGCGACTGGGAAAGCTGAAATGTTCACAAATGTGTGCTCACGCTTCATGATGTGTGAGGAAGAATGAGGTGCCAATGTTCCAGCGACACAGTTCACCGCAGAGCGTTCAGGTAAATAATGACCATTAATGAGCAAGAAGAAAACTGTCACAAAGCCAATGGACATGAACAGAAAAATCAGGAACAGTACCAACCAGATATATGTGAAACTTTGTCGCCAAGCTCTGGAAGGCTTCGCAACAAGACCAAGTCGTATTCCTTTGGTTTGTCAACTTCGCGCTCCAAATCTTCAGGCAAGTTGAAGAAAAAACACAAAAGAAACACAAAAAATCTAAGCAAGACTCTGCCACTTCCCCCCACTTATTTACTCCTGAGAAGATGCGGGGACATCACCGTGCCGCTCTATCCTGTTCCCAAAGTCGATCGGCCTAGGAGCCTAAGGACTGTGCACGTGAGATTGTCGTGCACAGCCTAGTAATTGCGCGCTGGTAGCCTGGCACTAGAGGGAACTCTGCAAGGTTAGGTGTTGACCTGGGGTAGACCTTACAATAGTTGGCACTCATAGGTAAGGTCAGTAGAATTTACTGGTTTATCTGCAGTGTCATTGTATTATACACATAAGGAGAAATCTGCCTTAAAGGGCAGTTTCACTTTCCTTAGTCCTACAAAGACCAGTGCGGTATCTGTACTTTTGTGACCCAGCAAGAGGAGAGGATCACCAAAGACAAAGCAAAAGATAAAGCTGGCACAGGGAGCCGACTCCTGCAAAGTGTGCCACTATAGAGAACAAGAGGCCTGTTACAAAGCAAAGGCTCCAGGTGGCTAGGGCTCACCACAGGAGCAAAATGAGCCCCAAACCAAGGAATACGGGCCAACAGGGCCAGAGTTATGCCCTCTTGGAGTTCTGCATATTTAAACATGCCCAAAACGAGGAAACGGGTGCATAGTGCTCACCTGCCATTTCCTTCGATACCCATGGGGTGGGCGAACTCCCGGGGGTGGCTCAAGCGTTATTTATTAATGCTTCTGGAGGGGCATGCCTTGGGCCCCCTCCCCAGAGCTCTGCAAGGCTCCATCTCCTAGGCCAACGAATGCTGGGAAGGAGCCCAGGACCCCATTCCCTGGCCCCCAACGAGGAAGGCAGATTGGGTAGTGTTGTTGTGCACCCAACAATAGATGGCCCTATCTTGGAGGAGCAGGGTGGCCACATGGAGCCAGCTAGGAAAATCCAAGTGCCAACTCCCGCATTGGCAGACAACAGAGCTGTCTAGGTAGGGAGCCAGCTGGGCTGCGCAGGAGATGGCTTCCCACACGGCCCCAACATAAATGGATAATGGAATTGTCCAGGGAGGGACCGGGCACCCCCAACAAAGGCAAAAGAAAAATAAGACGTGGCTGAAGCTGCTCATTAACTATGCACGCGCCACAGAGAGAGCACCCCATAATGCCCTGGGGGCTGGATTTGCCCAAACCTTAATTCCCTGTGGTGGCCCCAGAAGGGCAGGTGCACCACCAACGTCTTGAGAGTTGTGGGAGGCTGCAGCAATCCTCCCCAGATTGGCAGGTCAACCAGTCCTAGTCAGAACAGACAACACAACATCCATGCTCTACATTGCCAAGCAGGGAGGAACATGGTCCAAAATGCTTTCAGAGGAAGCTCAACTGCTGTAGAACTGTGCCATTTCTCATAGGATAGACATTGCTGTGGATCTTCTGCCAGAACAATCAGGCGGATGCACTCAGATGCACTCAGCCGGCAAATGTCACGAGAACAGATGTATTCCATTTTCATTCATTGGGGTCACCCCACGATCGATCTGTTTGCCACTCCGAGCAACAGGAAATGCCCTTGCTTCACAAGTAGGTTTTCCCATCCAGGGATGATGGGTAATGCTCTTTCGATCAGTTAGTCCAAGATATTTGCCTACGCCTTTCCTCCTTTTCCCCTAATCCCCATCGTGTTGAAAAAGATGAAGATAGACCATTGCATTCTAATACTCCTTGCGCCTGCGTGGCCTCGCCATTACTGGGACAGCGAGCTACTGTAGTTGGTTGACAGCACTTCTAATCATTCCTTTGAAGGTGCATCCCAAGATATTGTCCAGACATGGAGAGATTCTCCACCACGATCCCAAGTCTCTGAATTTAACAGCATAGTGCCTGACCACCTAGATTTTGGCCATTTGGATATATCGCAGGAATGTAAACAGATTATGTCACAGGCTCAAGCCCCAGCGACTAACAAGACGTACAACTCTAAATGGAAGCATTTCTGTGTCTGGTGCAGGAATAATGGTCATCATCCACGTCAAATAAAGCCTTCTTGTAGGAAGCTGGGTTTCTGTTGCAGTAACCCTCCACTTTTTTGCCAGACTACTGATGCACTTTGACACTATGTGCCCTGGGTCCCTGCCAATCCGGTTCCCAGGGCATGTGTTCTTTCCCAAAACTGTACCTTGTACCCTCAATTGGCACCTCTAGCCACGTCAGTCCTTTGTAAAAGGTACCATGGGTACCAAGGGCACTGGGGCCAGGGGAGGCCTCTAAGGGCTGCAGCACTTATTGTGCCACTCTTAGAGGCCCTTTACCTTTACACACACACACTGCCATTGCAGGCTGCGTGTTTTGGTGCAGAACAAAGTGAAGAGTCGACATGGCACACATCCCTGTGCGCCATGCCTACAACCCACTGCCCTGGCATAGGTCAGCCAAACCTCAAACTGGGTGCACTATACCAGTGATGAGGGTACAAGTGCATGAACCCTGTATCCCTACAGTGTCTAGACCAAATCTTAGACATTGTAAGTGCAGTAATGCCATTAAGAGTATAAGGTGCTGGGAGTTTGTCATTATGAACTCCACAGCACCATAATGGCTTTACTGAAAACTGGGAAGTTTGGTTTCAAACGTCTCAGCACATTAAACTCACACTGATGCCAGTGTAGGATTTAATGAAAATGCACTCGGAGGCATCTTAGAGATGCCCCCTGAAAAACGACCAGCCTCTGGTGGGTTCCCTGACTCGTACACACCAGCCTGCCACCACGAGACATGTTTCTGGACCCCTGGGGTGGGAGCCATCACTCCCGAAGCCCAGGGCAGCCCTTCATCGACCCTGTTCCACAGGTCGTGCTAACAGCAGACGCATCGCTCACAGGTTGGGGTGCCCATCTCCACAATAATGTAATTCAGGGTCTCTGGGACAACAAGCACAAACATTTCCCCATCAACTATCTAGAGCTTCTAGCAGTATTTTTAGCGCTGAAAGCTTTTCAGTCTCATCTCATAGGCAAAGTTGTCCTAGTCCGCACAGACAACATGACTGCCATGTACTATATACAAAAACAAGGGGGAACATACTCTCTCCAGCTGTCACGCCTCTCTCAGACCATCTGGAGCTGGGCAATTCATCACAGAATTCATCTTCTGGCAGAACACCTTCCAGGAGTCAACAATAAAATTGCTGACCTCCTCAGCAGAAGGAGGCAGCAAATACACAAGTGGGAACTTCATCCCCAAGTTCTCCTTCCATACTTTCAACAATGGGGATTCCCACAAATAGACCTGTTCGCCACAGTGGACAATGCAAAATGTCCAAACTTTGCCTCCAGGTTCCCACACCCTCGCTCCAAAGGCAATGCCCTATGGATCAATTGGTCAAAGATATTTGTGCACGCTTTTCCGTCTCTCCCACGACCTCCGTTTCTGGTTCGAAAACTCAGGCAAGCATCGCTCACACTGATTGTGGTAGCTCCCACACAGGTCTGTCAACCATGGTACACCACACTTTTGGAACTCACAGTAGTTCCGCATCAAAAGCTGTACCTCAATTCCAGCCTTCTCACTCAGAACCGTGGAGAAATTAGACACCCAAACCCAAGGAGCTCAACCCTAGCGATTTGGCTCCTGAAGTCATAGAGTTTGGATACTTAAATTTGCCTCCAGACTGTTTGACTATTCTAAAAGATGCAAGAAAGCCCACTACCGGAGCTTGTTATGCAGCAAAATGGAAACGATTTATTTATTGTAATAACGAAATTAATCCTCTGGATGCTTCTGTTCGAAAAATTGTTTGTTACCTTCGATTGCACCTTGCAGCAGAGGCTGCATATTTGCAAAACCGACAGCATTTAACTTTGTTAAAAGACCCTGTGTTTAAGCCTTTATGGAAGGCTTAAAAAGGGTAATACCACCCAGAATACTTCCGGCACCGGTATGGAATCTCAACATTGTAGTTACGAGACTCATGGGTCCACCCTTTGAACCATTACACAATTGTCCCTTACAGTAACTTTCATGGAAGGTTGTCTTCCTCATTGCAATCACTTCATTAAGGAGAGTTGGTGAGCCTCAGGCATTAACCTTAGAAGAACCCTTCTTTCAGCTTTATAAAGATAGGGTAGTTCTTTGCACCAACTCAAAATTCATCCCTAAAGTAGTTTCTGCTGTTCATCTTAACCAATCAGTTGAGTTACCTATGTTCCATCAACCTGATTCTGTAGCAGAATGAGCCCTTCACACACTTGATGTTATTGTATTATATCGAAAGGACATAAGATTTTCGTAAAACAAAGCAACTGTTTATCGCATTTGCAACACCTCGCAAAGGCAATTCTATCTCTAAATCTGGCATTTCAAGATGGATTGTTAAATGCATTCAGACTTGCCATGCAAAAGCTAAAAGAACTTTATCTATACCCCTAGAGCGCATTCCACCCGCAAAATAGGGGATTCTAGAGCCTTTTTAGGTAACATTCCTATAGCTGACATCTGTAAGGCAGCAACATGGTCTACACCACACACATTTACCAAACACTATTGTGTGGATCTATTAGCACGCCAACAAGCCAATGTAGGGCAAACGGTGTTAAAGACACTTTTTCAGACAACTGCAACATCTACTGGTTAGCCACCGCTATGGGAGAATACTGCTATATAGTCTATGCAAAGGGTGTGTATCTACAGCACACATGCCTCGAACGGATTATGCTACTTACCCAGTAAGCATCTGTTCTTGGCATGTAGAGCTGTAGATTCACATGCATCCTCCCACCTCCCGGTCACCTGTAGTTGTTGCAGTTCTCCTTATTTACATTATATACGCATGGACATCTCTTTAATGCACTCGCTCCATTCTCACCCTCTTGCGGGAAAACAATCTTAACAATGGAGTTGATGCCCGTGCGTACTATCACCGAAAGGAGGAGTCTCTATACCTCGTGACTGGAAAGACTTCTTCGAAGAAAAACATCCGCACCCAACACTAGGTGGCAGGAGTATGCAAAGCATGTGAATCTACAGTGTAGGAAGCTGGCTCTATACATACTAAACCAAAATGAGTTAGTGTGCACAGAGTCCACTGGAACCCCAAAGGTAGGCAGAGATAAAAGTAGATAGCACCTTACTCTCTGTTTGGGGTAGTGTGGGCGAGCAGTAAGGCTTTATCAGAGGGTAGTGTTAAGCATTTGTTGTACACACACAGGCAAGAAATGATGTCCCACACTCAAAGAACGAACTCAGACCAATTTATTTATTAAGTTTATTTAGTTATATTTATTTTCTCGAACCAAGCAAGCCAGGCACAGTTAAGTGTAAATGGTACTTTTTCAAGGCAGGTTGAACAATACAAGCAAGCTGAATGAAAATGACTCTGTTACAGGTTTGTAAATACTTTGAATCCAGTGGAAATTACTGTCAGATTACTTTTGATTACTTTTCAGATTACTTTATGGATTACTTTTTTTACTCAGTGTGATATGCCTAGATATCACACTGGGACATTTCGTAGAGAAAAGTTAAGTAAAGCACTTTTTACATATTTGCAGTTTTTCAAGTTCTCATACAAAACCAACTCCACACTTAAAACAATTCTCACAAGAAAGCAGTCAATGCTGTCCTATGGGAGGAAATGTGGTTATCGGTTTCAAAGTAAGTATTTGGGTTTGGGAGTTGGTTTTCTGGGGTTAGAACCAGGGTTCCCCAGGGCCAAGGATGCACTCTCAAAGCACCCTCAGCGGCACTAGGGCGGCCGGGTGCGGAGTGCTGAGGCCCAGTGTTATCCAATGGGGGAGAGGGGGCCTCCGGTTAGGGGCTGCTCACAGGCAGGCCAGAAGGGAGGCCAATCCGCATGTGACGGAGGAGAGGGTGTGGGAATAAGGATTATGCTACTTACCCAGTAAGCATCTGTTCTTGGCATGTAAAGCTGTATGTAAAAAAGTGCCCTCTTTCTGCATGGTTGCCCCCACTTTTTGCTGAATTGCTGATGTACTTTGACTGAGTGTGCCCTGGGCTCCTGCTAATCAGGTACCCAGGGCCTATGTTCTTTCCCTAAAAACTGCATTGAAGCCTAAACCCAATTGGCATCTCTGGCCACAGGTCAGCTCCTGGTAAATGGTACCACAGGTACCCAGGGCACTGTGACCAGAGAAGGCCTCCAAGGGCTGCAGCACTTATTGTGCCACCCTTGGAGGTCCTGTACCCTGACACTCACACACTGCCTTTGCAGGCTGCGTGTCTTGGTGCAGAACAAAGTGAAGAGTCGACATGGCACACATCCCTGTGTGCCATGCCTACAACCCACTGCCCTGGCATAGTTCAGTCACCCCTCTAGCTGGGTGCACTAAACCAGTGGTGAGGGTACAGGTGCATGAGCCCTGTACCCCTACAGTGTCCAAGTCCATTCTTAGACATTGTAAGTGCAGTGCTGCCATTAAGAGTATATGGTGCTGGGAGTTTGTCATTACGAGCTCCCAGCACCATAATTTCTACACTGAAAACTGAGAAGTTTGGTATCAAACTTCTCAGCACATTAAACCCACACTGATGCCAGTGTGGGAGTTAATGAAAAATGCACACAGAGGGCTTCTTAGAGATGCCCCCTGAAAACTAACCTACCACTAGTGTCCAGGCTGAGTTGCTGCATTCAGCTGCCACCACCAGACATGTTTCTGGACCCCTGGGTCGAGGGCCTGCTGCTCCCTGGGGCCTGAAACAATGCACATCCTGGGACGAGGTGCCAAGCCTCCTCCCCCAGGATGGGCAGGGTTCACGAAGGGGAAGCTTCAAAGGCTTGATTCCTTTGTGAGCTTCCCCAGGCCACTTGCTGCTCTCAGCAACTGGTCCCCACTGGTTCTGACCCCCACTTTGGGCAGGAGAACCGGCGGGAAAAACAAGTGAGGAAGAGAGGTGTGCCCACCTCTGCCAACTCCACCCCTCAGGTGGGGGAGGCGAGGTGAAGCATAACTCTCAGTCCATGCCATCTTGAAGATGGGGGGGACTCAGCCAATCAGGGACAGGCTCATGCCCCCCTCCCACTGGAGCGTGGTATAATAGGTGGTGTACCCACCCCAGGGAAGGGACCTATTGGTCCCTGCCTATTACCTACCTGTAACGCCCCTAAATATAGTATTTAGGGGCACCCCTGAACCTTGCTTCCTCAGACAAGAACCTGCAACAAGAAGAAGGTCCGAACAGCTGTGCAGCAGCTAACAAGAGGAAGACGCCCACTGACTTGGCCCCAGCCCTACCGGCCTGTCTCCCCCTCGAACCTGCTCCTGCGAAATCCCGGTGTGTCCTGCAGCCTGCAACCTCGAAAACCCCGGAGGACCTGCCTGCCTTCAACTACAAAGACTGTCTCCCATGAACACTGGATTTGTTCATCTGCAACCTCTGGCTCCGGCCGGACACCGCGGATCCGCCCCACTCTGCACCCGCCGTCCACGGCCCGAGCTTGAGTGGGCAAACACCACGAGGAGGTCCCCCCGGCGATCCTGACCCGAGATCCGGCGACCCCTGACCTGCCTCAAGCCTCCAGCCGACGCCTGCAGCCTAAATCTAGAAGGCCCCCCTAACCGCGACCAGGAGCTGGTAAAAAGATCCGACCCCAAAAGGCACCCCTGCACCCAACGCCCCACGGCCTTGTGTGCCCAAACCGACGGTGCCTAACCAACCCCTAGCTTCCCAACTTACCTCTCGAAGTAGTGGTCGCACCCAGAAGACCTTCGTCCCCGAGCCTGCAGTGCCTTTGCAAACCGGAGGTTCCCCATTGAAACCAACAGGGCGCCCGACGTCGAAACAGCACCCTGCACCCGGCCGCCCTAGTGCCGCTGAGGGTGCACTTTTGGTGCTACTTTGTTTCCCCATTTGCCCTGAGCTAAAGTCCAGGAGCTTTGCTCCCACAACCCAGTGGCCTGCTTGCCAGCAGCCGCCAACCAGAGGCCCCCTATCCCCCATTGGATAACATTGGGCCTCAGCACTCGGCCGCCCTAGTGCCGCTGAGGGTGTAACGAGAGTGCATCCTTGACCCTGGGGGAACCCTTGTTCTAACCCCAGAAGCTCAACTCCAAAGACTGATTACTTACCTGGTAACCATTAACTTCATTTCTCTCCGTAGGAACCTATTGACTGTTTTTCTCTGAAAAATGTTCTACGTGTGGAGTTGATTTGGATGGAAACCTGAAAAATAACAATTGTGCAAAACTGATTTTACTTACCTTTTCTCTAGGAAATGTCCCAGTGTGATATCTAGGCATATCACACTGAGTAGAAAAAGTAATCCAAAAAGTAATCTCAAAAGTAACGTAAAAGTAACTTACCTGTAATTTTCATTGCAAAGTCGATACAAAGTATATGTACAGTTTTGCATTACCAGTAATTCAAACTGTAACCATTTCAAAGTACATGTACCATTGCATTTCAAACTGTATATGTACTGCAAAGTATTTATCAACTTACCTGTGCCAGGCTTGCTTGGTTCTAGAAAATAAAATAACTAAAAGAATATTTTTATACGAAAACAATTGGTCTGAAGTTCAGTCTTTGAGTGTGTGAATTCATTTGCTGACTGAGTGTGTACAACAAATGCTTAACACTGTCCTCTGATACTGCCTTACTTCTCGACCACACTACCACAAATAGAGAGTGAGGTGCTATCTAACTTTACCTCTGCCTACCTTTGGGGTTCCACTGGACACTGTGCACACTATACCTCACTTTGGTGTAGTATATAAAGAGCCAGCTTCCTACACTCCCTCCAGTACAGAAAAACACCTTTCCGAGGAGGAAAAGGACGAGGTTTCGCCACCTACAGAGGCAATTACCAGGGGGCACAATACCAACCCTATCAGCCACAATACAGGCAAACCTATCAACCTGCCACCTACCGTCAATCTTCTATGGTTAGTTTCTCTTGTCAAGGGGGCCGAAAGAGAGCATCGGCCCAAGGCAGAATTAACGGGAGAAAACCATGATCTGAGCAGAGTACTTGCTTCGCCCTCCCTTTCCCCTCCTGTGTTTGCAAAGATCTCCAGTTTCTTCCAGCATTGAGAGAAGATCACAACGGACCGATGGTCACTGGATCGGATTGTCTTCGGTCATACTCCGGTGTTAATAGAGAGACCTCAAACTACTCAACCCAGGGGAGCCACTCCCGTTCGTCTTCACTTATTGCACAAAGAGGCAAAAATCATGCTCTCAAAAGGAGCGATCAAGGAAGATCCAACTTTGCAAAGAGGTCAGGCTTTCTATTCCCGTTTTTTCTTAATTATGAAGAAGTCCGGGGAATGGAGACCAATATTGGATCTCAGAAAGTTAAACAAGTTCCTGAGAGAACAAACATTCAGGATGGTAACTCTGGCCGAGATCTTACGCCGTCTCAACAAAGTAGACTTCATGACCTCCCTCGATTTGGAAGACGCACACTTCCACATCCCCATCCTTCAGAAGCATCTTAAATTCCTCAGGTTCACGGTAGCTAGTATCCACTACCAATTCAAGGTTCTCCCCTTCGGCCTCAAATCGGCACCCAGAATATTTACATAGTGCCTCGCGCCGGTTGCCGCAGTCCTTTGTTCCCAAGGTCACCAAGTATTCCCCTACTTGGGCGACTGGCTGCTAAAGGCACCAACCGCAAAGCAAGCAACCAGAACCACGAACACTTGTCTTCAATTGTTCATCAAACTGGGGTTGACAGTGAACATCGCTAAGTCCTCATTTATTCCCAATCAAATAACACCATTTCTGGGAGCCAGATTGGACACGGTCCAATGCAAAGCATTCTTGTCAGAAGAACACCAAATCTGTCTGACAATTGGCTATGGCCATTTCAAAAAGAAAGTTTTAGTAAGAAAATACAGATCGCTCCTGGGAATGTGCTCATCTGCGATAGACCTAGTGCCCTTGGCCAGACTCTGGATGAGACCTCTCCAAGAGGAACTGAGAAAGCAATAGCTTCAAACGTCTGGATCCTTTGAAGACGTCATTCGGGTTACCCCGACCATGAAAGTGGCAATGCAGTGGTAGTACCACAACCCAAACCTTTTGAAAGGACTCCCTTTTCTGCAAAACATACCAGACTAAATCCTGACAACAGATGCCTCTATGGAAGGCTGGGGAGGTCACTTGCAGGACCTTCAAATTCAAGGTAAATAGTCCAATTCTCAAAATCAAAGTCATAACATGGAGTTGAAGGCTATATTCCTCTCTTTACAGGCCTAACTACCGAGAATAGCAGGCGTCTCCGTACTGGTCCGTACGGACAGTATGACCAGTATGTTCTACATAAACAAACAGGGAGGAACCAAATCACTCACGCTTTCTCAAGAAGCGCAAGAACTATGGAGCTGGGCAACACAGTATGGGATTTCTCTCAGGGCTGAGCATGTTCCGGGGCTAAACACCACCCTAGCAGAGCTACAGACAATTGCCACGAATGGGAACTCAACCAATTCCAGCTGGACAGAGTATTTGCACTATGGGGAAAACCAGCACTGGACCAGTTTGCCACAGACATCAATGCCTAATGATGGTCCTATGCCAGCAGGTTCCTCCTCCCGGGGTCTCAGGGCAATGGCCTTTCAATGCGATGGTCAGGGATATATGCCTACGCCTTTCCCCCCATCCCATTGATTCCCAGAGTACTGACCAAAATGAAGCTGGAGAGATGTCGCCTGATTCTCATTGCGCCCAGGTGGCTCAGGCAACCTTGGTTCCCGGAACTTCATCTTTCAGAAGCCAGACCCATATGTCGGCAGCTGTTTCCTCCTCTCCTGACCAGGGACAACGGTCAAGTGCGCCACCCGAATCCAGAGTCACTGTGTTGTAGGGATTCTGCACATACACAGACCTGTGCACAGGATAATAGGACCTCCGAGCATAGTGGTGAGCCAACCATGCCCCTTAGTACCCACAATCCCAATCCGACTAGCTTTAGCGTCTCATTCGCAGCGTAGCTACCAATGATTAGACAACCCAGAACACAGTCTCTCTCAGGACTCGCGGGAGCAAGAACACTCTTTCATACCTCACTCATACTTGTCCACAACGTGCGTAATAAGAGACACAGTATAGTTTAAAATGTTTATTTCAACTATTGTGCTCTAAGATACAGTACACGTGCCAGTACTATCAGCATAGTGCATAATGATAAAATAATAAGCATGGTTACAATTCCATAGAATACAAACGGGGACAGCATTTTATAAAGACAGTGGATATAGGACTAAATGGCCTTGCCACCCTCCCCGTGCTAATAACTAGTTTATTATAAAAACAGAAGACCTCTGGGCTTTGTCTGGCGGACCCCCATACCTCAATATCTAGATGCAAGGTTTACATCATCAGACAAGCACAGCTCTTCTCCCTGGAAAGGTTTTTCTCCAAGTGTCACAAACAGCGAGATCACAATATTAAAAGCACACAAATTTCTCCAGTGCAGCTGTATTCTGTGTTATGTCTAAGTGTGAGGGGCTGACCAGATCAGCAAGAACAAGGGACGTTGTTTTTCGACCTTGTACATGTTGTGCAGACGAAACCCACAGGGAACAGGAGAAAAGGTGAAAGACAAAAAGGCAGACAGTTCTAATGTAGCCGGGCACAAGCAGAGTCTGGAAAACAAAGTAACGTGTGCAAAAAAGGCATCATGGCAGCCAGGCCTAAGCTAACTTAGCAATGTAGGCAATGAGGCCACAAACCACACTACACCCTCCCCTGGTCAGTCCACAGGCCAAGACAAAAGACGAAAACAGAGTTCAAACAGATGGAGCAGAACGCAGGCGTCTATTTGGGAATAGTCCATAATGACGGACAGGGAATGGGGAAAAAATCATTGCAGGATAAAAAAATCCAGCGCGGGCAAAAAAAATCCAGAGACGCAGGACGGAGGCCACTTAATCCAATAGAGAGTAAGTGCAGAAAAACGCCACACCTTCCAAAAGGACATCATTGGTATCGTCAGAAAAAAGAGATGCCATCCAGTTCAACAAATCAAAACTACATTCATGTTCCTCAATAATAGGGAGCAGTGACCAGCATTGCGGGACAACTTGCGTGATACTCAATATAACTTAGTTGTAGGAGATTCTGAGCAGCCACCCAGATATCCCATTGCGCCAGAACTCCAAGTGCAGCCGCACGCGCCATCAATCCAGTGCCGGAACATTCCCGTTCATGGGCCACTAAGGGGCCCATCAACTGGCCAAAATCCGGGTCCGACTGAGACTTATTGGAGAGGCAAAGATCCAAGGACCAAGAGAAAGGACATCTTAAGCAAGACATTACAGGTTGCACGCAAGTGAAATACGCAAAGCGAAAAGAAAGTTTATAGGACACACCGAGTGTCGCCAATGGTAGGATGCCGAAGCTGAGGAGCATTCGTTCACGGAGCATCCGGAGTCGACCTTGGTCGAGTAGGTCCCCAGGAACTGCAGCCATTGCGCAACAAACCAATTAAAAGCAGTATTCCAGCAGCTAACGCTAGGATCAACGGAAAGCCGCCAAAGAAGCTGGAAAAAATAGAATGAATAAAAGCCGGTATTACACCAAATATAGTTTGAAAGGAGGTAACAAGGCCAGAGCCCACAACTTTAAAAAAGTGCACAAGACCTTTGGTGCGAGATGCATTGAAAACTCGGTGAATCAGCTCACTGAAATGTTGTGGGAGGTTTGTGTTCAAAAGGGCCTGTATCTCACTGTGGGTACTAGCCACCTGGAGGATGAACCCCCCCCCCCGTGCGGATGTGAGCATAACCTCCTGGTTCAATAAGAGCGCCTTTATTCTGCTCAATTTATTGAAATCTGCCTTCAGAGTCGGAATGGAAGGCCAAATGGAACTATCTATTATGTCGTGCGGGGGAGGAAAAAGCAAATTTTTGCAGCACACAACGCGGTGCGAAACTGTTACAATATAGGGGATGCCGGCCAGCATTCCACAACAGTCCTGATTATTCAGAAGGAGATAGCTACCATTTGCAAGCACAGTGAAAGTAGGTGATCTAGCAGGAGCAGGAATGCCCTTTAAAACACAAGCAAGATTCGGAGCCGAAACGTTACAAGCCCCGTGCAATTTAATGTTTTTTCAAATGAGGGAATGACCCACTGCAGAATCGCAAGACTCTCCTGTGAGAAAAAACTCTTTTCCGTCCCTAATGCACCTGTACATGAAAGGCAGGGACCAAAGTTCATGCAAGAAGGCACTGCCTAAGGGCTGAAAACGGCCAACAGGATAATGTTTCATGCAGGAACTGAATTCAAATAAAGAAAAGGCAAAGCGATAACCCCGTGTACTAGCCACACAGCGGAGTCCAACTCCGCCACAGAGAATGGTAACGGCTCTATCTTCTCGATATGTAAGAGAGTGTATGTTGCATCTTTCATGGACATGAATTGCTGTTTGTCAGTTAAATTAAACGGTAAAAATAAGGCAGTCGTGTTTAAAAAAATGCCAAGGAACTTTACCCATTTTCATTATTTGCAAAGTCCATGCAAACTGCATTACTGAACGTAATTGATTCTGACCATGATATAACACACATCATCTTGTACAATATCAACAACAGAGGAAACAATATTCTCTAATGTGTAAATGCGGGAAGACAGGGTATTAATACTATTGTCAACAACAGGAAGCACTTTTTCTAGATTTGCTTGATCGATTTCCCGAAGTCGGGAAGCAGCTTCAATTTGTGAAAGCTTCCAGAGTTCATTGTAAGTTTCATAAATGAATCTCTTAGGTCGAGATCCACGAGGCCCCAGAACAAAATCGGGACAGATCAATGTTGCCTGATAGGAGGGATAAATGTTCTTTTACAGAATCTAATGAAGAGTGCTGCAACCACTGTTTACACAGTTTACCAACAGAATATGTTGTAACAGTACGAGAGTCAGAAAACCTCGGATCTGGCTTATCCTGTTTGTAACCAGGAGCTGAGTCATGAAAACGCAGTTGGCAGGCATCTGATGCTACGGGCCAGGCCAACCAGGGTGACTGAACAATCGTCGAGATATTAAACGAATTGTTTTGAAACAAAAGCTTGTAAATCGGTTAGGGAAATATTAAAATGCAAGCTGTCGTTGGGAGTGGAAGACAATGCGGGAATGGAGGGTGCATTCAATTGTTTAGAAGTAGCCAAACCCCAACAGTATCTTTCACTTCTTAATGCTTTGGATAGAGAGTTCTAACTGCAGATTCCTCACCTTTCGAATATTCCCCAGGTGTAGGAAAGTGCCCTTTTTGGCATGGTCACCCCCACGTTTTTGCGCTAGTGCTGATGGTTTTGACTGTAAGTGCACTGAGTCCCTGCTAACCAAGCCCCCAGTGCCAGTGCTCTTTCCCATAAAACAAGGGAAATGGCCAATTGTAACCCAGTTGGCAAGCACTTAAGCACCTCCAAGTCCCTAGTAAATGGTACTCCTGGTACCTAGGGCATGGGTACTAAAGAGGGTCCCAAAGGGCTGCAGCATGTATTCTGCCACCCTAAGGGACCCACCCCCAACAGCGCGCTGCGTGAAATGGTGCAAACCATTCTGAAAACACGACATGGCACACTCGTTGTGTGCCATGCCAAGGTACACTGCATATACAATATGTAAGTCACCCCTACAGCAGGCCTTAGAGCTCTATATTATATGTGAGGGCCCATCTGCATGAGCAGCTAGGCCCCTGTGATATCTAGTTCCATTGCTAGATATTGCAAGTGATCAGACATCCATCTTAAGGACATGTACTGGTCATTACGAGTTACCTAGCTACGTAATGGCTGCACTGAAAATAATGGTGTTTGATATGGTGTTTGATATCAAACACCACGTCTTAAATCTATTCTGATGCCAGTATCAGATTTATTGTGACAGGCACCCAGAGGGCACCTTAGAGGTCCCCCCTGAAAACGTACTAGTCCTCTAGTGTGCTGGCTGACTGGCAACGTTCATTTCATCCTGCCACAACAGACAAGTTTCTGACCCCCTGTAGGTGCGAGCCTGTGCACTCAGAGGTCAGAAACAATGCCTGCTCGGGAGGAAGATGTTCACTCCTTCTCTAGCAGGATGGCTATTGAGTTAGCATATCAAGGCCAGAGGCGTCAAAGCCTCTGCCGCCTTTGATATGCGACCCTGGCTTCCCCCCCAGGCCTGGGGAACGCCACCCCGTGGCACCAGAGCAGGCAGCAAAATTAGATAGTCATTAGGTGTGGTGCACTTTCAGGCTAGGCACACCCCTAAGGTGGGCCACCTGAAGTGGCAGCCGAGAAAGGGTTTCACCATTTTGAATTTGGTGAACCTAGGAACTATGGGTCAGGATTATGCCCACTCTCCAAAGGAAGTGGTCATTTAAGGGGTGTAGTCACCCCAGGGGTGAGTTGCCCATTGGTTACAAAATACACTCCCCTAAATGTCCCTAAATTCAGTATTTAGGGGTCCCCCTGACACCAGGAACTCTGATTCGGACAAAGTAGACCTGAAGTCGTGAGAACAGCAGTCATACGGCGAGATTGGCACCAAACCCTGCCTGGCTGCTCGCACGGCGACAATCGCCAAGACTAACTTGTCCAGAAGCTGAACAGCTTCAATAAACCCTTGGAGGACTTTTCTCCCCTTCAACAACCATGCAGCATCTCCATTAGGGTGGTGGAGGGGCCATCCTCCTGCATCCACAAGCACCAAACGCATCGACCCGGTACTTCATGTTGCTGGGCATCGGGCTCACCAGGGAGCAACTTCCCAGGAAGAGGTTGTCATGAGTCCAGGAGGTCAGCCCCGTCGCTTTCACCAATTCTCGAGATACTGACCCCTCTAGAAGCCTCTCAGCACCAATACCCTGGGTAACGGAGCCCTGGCATCTACCATGGCTTGTTGCGTGTTCAGTCCGGAGACCACCAACACCGGCCTGCCGTCGGGATTTCAGGATTCATGAGACCTTCATCAAGAGTGGCCCTGCTGCCCTGTTTATTTCCCTCTCCAGGTCACCAAAGCCAAGTGCGAGCATCGAACAGTGACCCGCCAGTCAAAACACCTCTGCACCTGAGCCCCTCAGCCCGGGTTCATGTAAACAGACTTTGGCCCAGTGCTCCAGAGGCCCTGCCGGGTTTATCCCTACTTGCAGCCTTTCATTTTCATGTACTTCTTCCATAGACTTTAACGCACAGCGTTCGAGTCTACCAACACGACCAGCACCTCTGCACCCGGATACATCAGGCAGATATCGAACTGCTGGTGTTTTCTTGGACCTTGGCCGCTAAGCACTTCAAGTCCTAAAAGGCATCCTCCGGAATATTTTGCAAGTATATCTGTGCAGTGTATGTTTCTCCCATAGGATAACATTACTGCGTTTGAGGCTCACATCTCAAAACGGTTATTGGACAGTAGTTTCGATTTCTAAAAAAAAAATCTGTAACTCCGGTTAGTACTAACCTGATTCCGATTATCTTGGTGTCTAAAAATATATAAATATCTGAGTTATTTTTCTAAATTGGTCTCGGATTTCTTTTGAGTGTCTCTCTCATTTATTGCACTACCCTCTGATAAGCCTAAGAGGCACTACCACAAATAGAGCACTTGGGATTATTAATTTAAGCCCCGTAACCCAATAAGGGTCATCTGTACTTTTTGCATGGTGTGCCCTTATATTAGGACTACCACATAAAAATCCAGCTTCCTACTGCAGGTGCAGACTGGATCCGTAAACTTTTGATCTGAACCTCTGCGCACCGGTAGGTGGCACCATGCAACTCAGCACTGACACGGTTATGCTCTGGAAATGACGTGCAGGGCCTGTACTGGCGCTACAACATGGTGCTGTCCGTTCTTTTATGCGCAAAGCACTCCGACACAAGATGAGGATCCAAAGCTATCTCCCATCTCGGAGACCATTTTTCAACCAAAAATGTTCAATTTGCTAGGAAAATGTCACCTCCCAAGAATACACGATTCAAACCCTGTAAAAGACTCAGGCAAACAAATGTCTGTGATAGATCCTCATCAGGTTTGCCTGGGTTTGACTCACAACTCTAAAGCTTGCAGCTACTGTGCGTTGATAAACCGAAAAGCTCGATGTGAAACTTTGTCGCCAAGCTCTGGAAGGCTTCGCAACAAGACCAAGTCGTATTCCTTTGGTTTGTCAACTTCGCGCTCCAAATCTTCAGGCAAGTTGAAGAAAAAACACAAAAGAAACACAAAAAATCTAAGCAAGACTCTGCCACTTCCCCCCACTTATTTACTCCTGAGAAGATGCGGGGACATCACCGTGCCGCTCTATCCTGTTCCCAAAGTCGATCGGCCTAGGAGCCTAAGGACTGTGCACGTGAGATTGTCGTGCACAGCCTAGTAATTGCGCGCTGGTAGCCTGGCACTAGAGGGAACTCTGCAAGGTTAGGTGTTGACCTGGGGTAGACCTTACAATAGTTGGCACTCATAGGTAAGGTCAGTAGAATTTACTGGTTTATCTGCAGTGTCATTGTATTATACACATAAGGAGAAATCTGCCTTAAAGGGCAGTTTCACTTTCCTTAGTCCTACAAAGACCAGTGCGGTATCTGTACTTTTGTGACCCAGCAAGAGGAGAGGATCACCAAAGACAAAGCAAAAGATAAAGCTGGCACAGGGAGCCGACTCCTGCAAAGTGTGCCACTATAGAGAACAAGAGGCCTGTTACAAAGCAAAGGCTCCAGGTGGCTAGGGCTCACCACAGGAGCAAAATGAGCCCCAAACCAAGGAATACGGGCCAACAGGGCCAGAGTTATGCCCTCTTGGAGTTCTGCATATTTAAACATGCCCAAAACGAGGAAACGGGTGCATAGTGCTCACCTGCCATTTCCTTCGATACCCATGGGGTGGGCGAACTCCCGGGGGTGGCTCAAGCGTTATTTATTAATGCTTCTGGAGGGGCATGCCTTGGGCCCCCTCCCCAGAGCTCTGCAAGGCTCCATCTCCTAGGCCAACGAATGCTGGGAAGGAGCCCAGGACCCCATTCCCTGGCCCCCAACGAGGAAGGCAGATTGGGTAGTGTTGTTGTGCACCCAACAATAGATGGCCCTATCTTGGAGGAGCAGGGTGGCCACATGGAGCCAGCTAGGAAAATCCAAGTGCCAACTCCCGCATTGGCAGACAACAGAGCTGTCTAGGTAGGGAGCCAGCTGGGCTGCGCAGGAGATGGCTTCCCACACGGCCCCAACATAAATGGATAATGGAATTGTCCAGGGAGGGACCGGGCACCCCCCAACAAAGGCAAAAGAAAAATAAGACGTGGCTGAAGCTGCTCATTAACTATGCACGCGCCACAGAGAGAGCACCCCATAATGCCCTGGGGGCTGGATTTGCCCAAACCTTAATTCCTGTGGTGGCCCCAGAAGGGCAGGTGCACCACCAACGTCTTGAGAGTTGTGGGAGGCTGCAGCAATCCTCCCCAGATTGGCAGGTCAACCAGTCCTAGTCAGAACAGACAACACAACATCCATGCTCTACATTGCCAAGCAGGGAGGAACATGGTCCAAAATGCTTTCAGAGGAAGCTCAACTGCTGTAGAACTGTGCCATTTCTCATAGGATAGACATTGCTGTGGATCTTCTGCCAGAACAATCAGGCGGATGCACTCAGATGCACTCAGCCGGCAAATGTCACGAGAACAGATGTATTCCATTTTCATTCATTGGGGTCACCCCACGATCGATCTGTTTGCCACTCCGAGCAACAGGAAATGCCCTTGCTTCACAAGTAGGTTTTCCCATCCAGGGATGATGGGTAATGCTCTTTCGATCAGTTAGTCCAAGATATTTGCCTACGCCTTTCCTCCTTTTCCCCTAATCCCCATCGTGTTGAAAAAGATGAAGATAGACCATTGCATTCTAATACTCCTTGCGCCTGCGTGGCCTCGCCATTACTGGGACAGCGAGCTACTGTAGTTGGTTGACAGCACTTCTAATCATTCCTTTGAAGGTGCATCCCAAGATATTGTCCAGACATGGAGAGATTCTCCACCACGATCCCAAGTCTCTGAATTTAACAGCATAGTGCCTGACCACCTAGATTTTGGCCATTTGGATATATCGCAGGAATGTAAACAGATTATGTCACAGGCTCAAGCCCCAGCGACTAACAAGACGTACAACTCTAAATGGAAGCATTTCTGTGTCTGGTGCAGGAATAATGGTCATCATCCACGTCAAATAAAGCCTTCTTGTAGGAAGCTGGGTTTCTGTTGCAGTAACCCTCCACTTTTTGCCAGACTACTGATGCACTTTGACACTATGTGCCCTGGGTCCCTGCCAATCCGGTTCCCAGGGCATGTGTTCTTTCCCAAAACTGTACCTTGTACCCTCAATTGGCACCTCTAGCCACGTCAGTCCTTTGTAAAAGGTACCATGGGTACCAAGGGCACTGGGGCCAGGGAGGCCTCTAAGGGCTGCAGCACTTATTGTGCCACTCTTAGAGGCCCTTTACCTTACACACACACACTGCCATTGCAGGCTGCGTGTTTTGGTGCAGAACAAAGTGAAGAGTCGACATGGCACACATCCCTGTGCGCCATGCCTACAACCCACTGCCCTGGCATAGGTCAGCCAAACCTCAAACTGGGTGCACTATACCAGTGATGAGGGTACAAGTGCATGAACCCTGTATCCCTACAGTGTCTAGACCAAATCTTAGACATTGTAAGTGCAGTAATGCCATTAAGAGTATAAGGTGCTGGGAGTTTGTCATTATGAACTCCACAGCACCATAATGGCTTTACTGAAAACTGGGAAGTTTGGTTTCAAACGTCTCAGCACATTAAACTCACACTGATGCCAGTGTAGGATTTAATGAAAAATGCACTCGGAGGGCATCTTAGAGATGCCCCCTGAAAAACGACCAGCCTCTGGTGGGTTCCCTGACTCGTACACACCAGCCTGCCACCACGAGACATGTTTCTGGACCCCTGGGGTGGGAGCCATCACTCCCGAAGCCCAGAAACAAAACCTTTCCTGGGCAGAGGTGGTCACACCTTCCCCAGGCCAGGAAGAGCCATCTGTGGCAGGAAAGCTTCAAAGGCCTTGCCGCCTTTGTAACGCGACCCCCAGCCTCTCCTGCTATCAGGAGCAGGCCCCCTTCCAGTCTCCCCTCCTTTTCGGCGGGAAGACAGGCAGGAAAAATTAGCCAGCCCAGAAGGTGTACCAACCTCTACCAACCCCTCGGGTGGGAGAGGCGAGGTGAAGCCCACTCTTCAGTGCCCACCATCTTGCAGATGGCAGGCACTCTCCAATCAGGATTAGGGATTGTGCCCACTCCCCCCACGTTGGGTGAGCACGCGAAGGGTATAGACGCCCTAAGGTTAGTAGCCCATTGGCTACTGACCTCGAGACCCCTAAAACGCCCTCTAAATACAGTATTTAGGGAGCAGCCCTGAACTAAGAAGAGAGATTCCCGCAACCTATGAAGGACGAAAAAAGACGCCCAGCAGAGGAGACTGCAGAGAAGAACTGACTTCGCCCCAGCCCTACCGGCCCGTCTGCAGTTTCCAGAGATTCTGCGCCAAAAGTCGCCTTGTCCTGCAGCCAGCGACCTCCAGAACCCCTGAGAGGACTGACTGCCTTCAACAAAGACCGGATCTCCTGTGAACAGCAGCTCTGTTCAAAAGAAACTCCCAAGACAGACTCTCAGCCTGCTGAGGACAAAGAAACCAGACGCCTGGAGCCACCACTGCACCCGATGCCTACTGCCCGAATCCAGGTGGCTCACCAGTCCCAGCGAGGTCCCCCAGCGTTCCAGAGTCTGAGTCCACTGTGGGTTGACCCCTCCAGGACTCAACGACGTTGCCTGCAGCCTCTGCACAGAGACCCTCCCCAACCGCGAGTGGCCCGGTAAAGTAAAATCCGACCTCAAAAGACACACCTGCATCCAGCCGGCCTGCACCCTGGAGAAGAGAACCCAAGGTGCACCTATGTCCCCGAGCCCTCCAAATTACCTGCCCAGCTGTTGGTTCCTCCCGGAAGTCTTCCTGGACCGAGCCTGCAGCCAAAATCGGCAACTCCTATTGAAAACAGGGCACCCAACGCCAAAACAGCACCCTGCACCCAGCCGCCCCTGCGCGGCTGCGGGTGTACTTTGGGTGCTAACTCAGATCCCCCTTTGCCCTGAGCCTTTCACCAGGAGCTTTGCTCCCACAACCTTGAGGCCCCCTCTCCCCTATTGGATAACATTGGGCCTCAGCACTCTGCACCCGGCCACCCTAGTGCCGCTGAGGGTGCTTTGAGGGTGCATCCTTGACCCTGGGGGAACCCTGGTTCTAACCCCAGAATACCAACTCCCACAACCAAGTACTTACCTGTTAACCGATAACCATATTTTCCCCATAGGAATACATTGACTTTTTTTTCCTTGAAAATTGTGGAGTTGGTTTTGTATGAGAACTTGAAAAATTGCAAATAATTGAAAACTGCTGTACTTACCTTTTCTCTAGGAAATGTCCTAGTGTGATATCTAGGCATATCACGCTGAGTAGAAAAAAGTAATCCATAAAGTAATCAAAAGTAATCTAACAGTAATTTCAACTGTATTCAAAGTATTTAAAAACCTGTAACGAAGTCATTTTCATTCAGCTTGCTTGTATTGTTCAACTTGCCATGAAAAGTACCATTTACACTTACCTGTGCCAGGCTTGCTTGGTTCTAGAAAATAAATACAACTAAATAATATTTTTATACAAATCAAATTGGTCTGAGTTCAGTCTTTGAGTGTGTGACATTTGCTGATTGAGTATGTACAACACATGCTTAGCACTACCCTCTGATAAAGCCTTACTGCTCGCCCACATTACCACAAATAGAGAGTAAGATGCTATCTACTTTTACCTCTGCCTCCCTTTGGGGTTCCACTGGACTCAGTGCACACTATACCTCATTTTGGTATAGTATATACAGAGCCAGCTTCCTACACTTCTTAGATCCTTCTGTATTTAAGGTGGCCAAGAGCAGTCTCAAATATTCTTTAGTCACTGTCCATCTGGGTACAGTCTCCAGATTTAGGAGGACGGATAGATCAACGTCTACTCTGTTTTCCGAAAGGGTAATTGTGAGAAAGTGCCCTCTTTCTGCATGGTTGCCCCCACTTTTTGCTGAATTGCTGATGTACTTTGACTGAGTGTGCCCTGGGCTCCTGCTAATCAGGTACCCAGGGCCTATGTTCTTTCCCTAATACTGCATTGAACCCTAAACCCAATTGGCATCTCTGGCCACAGGTCAGCCCCTGGTAAATGGTACCACAGGTACCCAGGGCACTGTGACCAGAGAAGGCCTCTAAGGGCTGCAGCACTTATTGTGCCACCCTTAGAGGTCCTGTACCCTTACACTCACACACTGCCTTTGCAGGCTGCGTGTTTTGGTGCAGAACAAAGTGAAGAGTCGTCATGGCACACATCTCTGTGTGCCATGCCTACAACCCACTGCCCTGGCATAGATCAGTCGCCCCTCTAGCTGGGTGCACTATACCAGTGGTGAGGGTACAGGTGCATGAGCCCTGTACCCCTACAGTGTCCAAGTCCATTCTTAGACATTGTAAGTGCAGTGCTGCCATTAGGAGTATATGGGGCTGGGAGTTTGTCATTACGAACTCCACAACACCATAATGGCTATACTGAAAACTGAGAAGTTTGGTATCAAACTTCTCAGCACATTAAACCCACACTGATGCCAGTGTGGGATTTAATGAAAAATGCACACAGAGGGCATCTTAGAGATGCCCCATGAAAACTAACCTACCACTAGTGTCCAGGCTGAGTGGCTGCTTTCAGCTGCCACCACCAGACATGTTTCTGGACCCCTGGGTCGAGAGCCTGCTGCTCTCTGGGGCCTGAAACAATGCACATCCTGGGACGAGGTGCCAAACCTTCTCCCCCAAGATGGCAGGGTTCACGAAGGGGAAGCTTCAAAGGCCTGCCGCCTTTGTGAGCTTCCCCAGGCCACTTGCTGCTTTCAGCAACTGGTCCCCACTGGTTCTGACCCCCACTTTGGGCGGGAGAAGCGGCGGGAAAAACAAGTGAGGAAAAGAGGTGTGCCCACCTCTGCCAACTCCACCCCTCAGGTGGGGGAGGCGAGGTGAAGCACAACTCTGTCCCTGCCATCTTGCAGATGGGGGGACTCAGCCAACCAGGGACACTGGAGGGTGGAATAATAGGGGGTGTACCCACCCCAGAGAAGGGACCTATTGGTCCCTGCCTTTTACCTACCTGTAACTCCCCTAAATCTAGTATTTAGGGGCACCCCTGAACCTTGCTTCCTCAAACAAGAAGAAACTACAAGGAGAAGAATGACTGAACAGCTGTGCAGCAGCTAACAAGAGGAAGACGCCCACTGACTTGGCCCCAGCCCTACCTGCCTGTCTCCACCTCGAACTTGCTCCTGCGAAATCCCGGTATGTCCTGCAGCCAGCAATCTCGAAAACCCCTTAGGACCTGCCTGCCTTCAACCCCAAAGACTGTCTCCCGTGAACATCGGATTTGTTCACCTGCAACCTCTGGCTCCGGCCGGACACCGCGAATCCGCCCCACTCTGCACCCGCCATCCACGGCCCGAGCGGGCAAACACCACGAGGAGGTCACCCCGGTGATCCTGACCCGAGATCCGGCGACCCCTGACCTGCCTCCAGCCGACGCCTGCAGCCTTTATCCGGAAGGTCCCCCCAACCGCGACCAGGAGCTGGTAAGAAGATCTGACCCCAAAAGGCAACCCTGCACCCGACGCCCCATGGCCTTGGGTAGCCAAACCGACGGTGCCTAACCAACCCCTAACTTCCCAACTTACCTCTCGAAGTGGTGGTCGCACCCAGAAGACCTTCGCCCCCAAGCCTCCAGTTCCTTTGCAAACCGGAGGTTCCCCATTGCAAACAACAGGGCTCCCGGCGTCGAAACAGCACCCTTCACCCGGCTGCCCTAGTGCCGCTGAGGGTACATAAGCGATATATATATATATATATATATATATATATATATATATATAAGCGCTGTATATACATATATAGGGGAAGGATTTTGGAGAGAGATAGATATATATATATATATATATATATATATCTATCTGAAAGAGACACTTTAGTGACAGATTCCTTACCTTAGAATATCCCCAGGCGTCAGGCTGGATCCGGAAAATTTTTGCGTAGCAGTACCCTTGCGCGTCGGTAGGCGGCGTCGTGCGACTCCGCGTCCGTCGTTGGCGTCGGGACCGCCGGGATGACGTTGCGGGCAGTACTTAGGACGCCGCCCCTGCGCGCTGACGTCAGTTCTTCTTTTTCCGCACCAGTAAGCGCAGATCCGGGAAGAGCAGTGCCCTAGTCATTTTTTGACTACATTTTTGGGTGATTTTTCACTGTTTTCTAAAGCGAGTCTCTCGACTCCGAAGGTGTCGGTAGGGATGCCCGGCTTCAAGCCCTGCGACGCCTGTGGTCGCATGATGTCGATCACAGACCCGCACTTAGAGTGTCTCTACTGCCTCGGCCGCGACCACAACACAAAGTCGTGCCCCGACTGCCGGGCCTTGCACCCGAAGGCTTTGCGAGAGCGGTCTCGAAAGCTCCTCGAGGTCCGGCAGTCGGCTCCGCGCCACACCATGCCCCGGTCACGTGAGAGGTCGAGGGGCCGGTCGCGGAGTCCTCATCGGTCGTCGGGGTCCAAGTCTTCGCACTCCTCCGGTAAGTCAAAGCATAAAAAGTCTAAGAACCGTCATCGCTCGAAGGCTTCGCCTCGCCGGTCTCGCGACTCGGCTGAGGCTCCTATCGGCACCGTCCCTGCCCCCGCGGCTCCAGGAGTGCCTGTGGAGCCGCCCCCGCATTACCCGTCCTTCCCGGGTTCGGGGGCGACTCCGGCCGAGATACAGGAATTCCTGTCGGCCATGGCCCGCCTCTTCGGGCCTCAAGGTCCCCCCGGTGCGCCTTCGGGCCCCGCGGGCCCTGATGGGGTTTCCCCGGCGCCGCCGGCGACTCCGGTCCCGGCGCCGCCTGTAACACCAGCCTCGGTCCCGGCCTCGATCCCGGCTCCGGTGCTGCCGCAACCCCCATCGACGCCGGTTGACCTAACTACACCTCCGCCGATGTCTCCGGTGCCGTTCCCGACGCCGCCCGGAGCCCCGGTTCTCTCCGGATCCGGACACGGCGCCGGACCGGCGTCGCTCGACGCCGGCTCCGACGCCGCTGGGACCTTCGGTCCCACATGTCCCTCATCCTTATTTTGAACCTGAATTGGAGGACGTAGATAACTGGGAGGGGTCTGATGACCCTCTCACACAGCAGTGTGAGTTTGATCAGGACTGGGCTGAGGAACTTGGGGATGCCAGTGGTCTGGACACCTCCCCTGACTCTGGCATGCTGTCTCCTCCATCCGTGGCAACGGAGGAGGGAGCAAACTTTGCAACAGTGTTGCGTAGAGCAGCTGGGGCTTTAAACCTCCAGTTGCCTACAGTGGCTGTCAGGACTAACATCCTGACGGAAGTGCTTCAGCCGGCGGCTACCTCCTCGGAGCCACTGCTGCCGTTCAACGAGGCGCTTTCAGACGTTCTTTTGGGTACCTGGTCCAAGCCCACCACAGGGGCTCCTGTGTATAGGAACGTGGCCCGACGCCATCGCCCTGCTCCGGGCGACCCCCATTTCTCTCTCTACACCCCACCCCTGAGAGCTTGGTGGTCCAAGCCTCTGCTTCCCAAAGCGCCTTCCCTACCGCTCCCCGGATAGGGAATCCAAACGCCTGGATCAATTTGGGAAGAAGGTCTTTTCTTCCGCCAGTGCTGGCTTGCGGTCAGTCAACACCACTTGCCTCTTGGGCCGATATTCCCACTCCTTGTGGGACTCGGTGGCGCAAGTTCTGCCCCAGTGTCCTGAGGAGGTCCAGACACTGCTTTCCCGCACCATTGCGGAGGGAAGAGATGCGGCAAAGTACATCATCAGATGTGGCCTTGATACCGCCGACTCGCTAGGCAGATCGCTTACGACGACAGTGGCGCTGCGCCGTCACGCCTGGCTGAGGACCACTGGTTTCTCGGGTGATGTCCAAAACTCTCTTATGGACATGCCCTTTGATGGAGTTGGTCTTTTGGGACAAAGGCAGACCATGCGCTGGAGCGCTTTAAGGACTCGCGGGCTACAGCCAAGTCCCTGGGCCTTTCTGCTGTGCGCCCTCAGCAACAGTCTGCTTTTCGCCCCTTTCGTGGCCATGGAAGGGGCGCCCAGTCACGTCCGCTGCCCAGCCACCGGCCCGCGCAGCAAGCGTCTTCGCGTGGCCGAGGACGTGGCTCCCGCCGTGGCGGGTCAGGCAAACCAGCGTGCGGGTCAGGCCACCAACCCCGCCCCGTCCGCGGCCTCCAAGCCCTCCTAGTCCTTCCTTTCAGGTGCACAGCACGCCAGTAGGGGGCAGGGTCCGCCATCACCTTCACCACTGGCGTGCCATCACCTCGGACAGGTGGGTCTTGGACATTATCCGAAGGGGCTACTCCCTCCCCTTCGTGACCATCCCCCCCAGCCATGCCACCTCAATTCCACCGCATGTCAGGGGATCACTTGGTGCTTCTTTATAAGGAAGTTGCGGCCCTCTTGGCCAAGAGGGCCATCGAGCGCGTTCCGACCCCAGAAGTAGGACGTGGTTGCTACTCCCACTACTTTCTGGTGCCCAAAAAGGACAAGGAGGACATGCGTCCTATCTTGGACCTCCGGAACGTCAATCGCTTCCTCCGGAAGGAGAAGTTCAAAATGCTCACCCTAGCTCAGGTCTTGACTGCTCTCGACCCTGGAGACTGGATGGTAGCGTTGGACTTGCAGGACGCATATTTCCACATCCCCGTCCTGCCGGCCCACCGGCGTTACCTGCGGTTCACGGTAGGCCTCGAGCATTTTCAGTTCACCGTGCTCCCTTTTGGCCTTACCAGCGCCCCTCGGGTGTTCACGAAAGTGATGGCGGTGGCCGCAGCCCATCTGCGCCGGGCAGGGGTTCCAGTCTTCCCCTACCTCGACGACTGGCTGCTGAAGGCGGGCTCGTCCCAGGCAGTCGTCTCCCACCTCCAGACAACGGACGAACTCCTGCACTCGCTGGGGTTCTCCATCATCGTGCCGAAGTCGCACCTGATTCCTTCTCCACAGCTCCTTTTCATCAGAGCAGTTCTGGACACGACGCAGTTTCGGGTTTATCCTCCCGAACGGCGAGTCCGGGATATTCAGGCTATGATTCCGATCTTTTGGCCTTTATCCTGGGTTTCGGTACGGATGACCCTGAGGCTGCTGGGCCTCATGGCCTCCTGCATCCTGCTGGTCAATCATGCCAGATGGCATATGCGGGCTCTGCAGTGGGACCTGAAGTTCCAGTGGGCGCAGCACCAGGGCAACCTGTCCGATCACGTCCAGATCTCGGAGGGGACTGCAAAACAGTTGCAGTGGTGGCTCTCGAACCGGCAATGGGTCATGGGCAGATCCCTCTCCCTTCCCCAGCCAGAGCACACAGTTGTGACGGACGCGTCCCTTCTGGGATGGGGCGGTCACATGGGAGAGGCGGAGATCAGAGGCCTCTGGTCTCCGGCGGAGTCCCGGCTCCATATCAACATTCTGGAGCTCCGGGCGATCCGACTTGCACTCAAGGCATTCCTTCCCTCTGTCAAACGGACGGTAGTGCAGGTGTTCACAGACAACACCACCGCCATGTGGTATTGCAACAAACAGGGCGGGGTGGGGTCGTGGACCCTATGTCAGGAGGCTCTGCGCCTCTGGACATGGCTGGAACATCAGGGCATATTCCTGATGGTTCAACACCTGGCAGGTTCCCTGAACGCCAGGGCGGACGAACTCAGCCGCAGGTGCATGATGGATCACGAATGGCGTCTTCACTCGGAAGTGGCGCAAGGACTCTTTCAGCAGTGGGGAGAGCCTTGGTTAGATCTGTTCGCCACCGAAGAGAACGCGCAATGTCAGCAGTTCTGCGCGTTGGAATTTCCAAGGCGGCACTCGCTCGGCGACGCTTTTCGTCGCAAGTGGAGTTGCGGTCTGTTGTACGCCTTTCCGCCTATACCACTTCTACCCAGAGTGTTGAAGAAGATTCGGCGCGACCGGGCCCAAGTCATTCTTGTGGCTCCGGACTGGGCTTGAAGAGTTTGGTATCCCGAGCTACTCAGTATGAGCGTCGATCCCCCGATCCGTCTGCCTCTTCGGGAGGATCTTCTGTCGCAGCAGCAGGGGACGGTCCTCCACCCGAACCTGTCCAGTCTACACCTGCTTGCGTGGAGATTGAGCGGTGGCAGTTGATTCCTTTCGACTTGCCTCCCGAAGTTTGTGATGTGATTCTGGCAGCCAGGCGTCCCTCCACTAAGGTGGAATACGCCTGCAGGTGGAACAAGTTTGTGGCATGGTGCACAGCAAAGGCTGTGAATCCCCTTTCTGCCCCTCTATCTGAGGTTCTTCTGTTCCTTCTTTCTCTGGCCCCACAGGGTTCTGCCCTGGGTACCATCAAGGGCTATCTTTGTGCGATATCAGCCTTCCTCAGGCTTCCTGATCAGCCCTCCCTTTTCAAGTCCCCTGTGGTTAACAGGTTTCTTAAAGGCATTACACACCTCTTTCCTCCTGTTCCGTTTGTAATGCCTCAGTGGGACTTGAACTTGGTTCTTACCTTCTTAATGTGCGCTCCCTTTGAGCCTCTACATAATTGTCCTCTTCGTCTTCTTACTCTGAAGACAGCATTCCTGGTGGCCATCACCTCTGCTCGGCGGGTGAGTGAGCTCCAGGCTCTTTCATGCAAACCTCCCTTTCTGTCTGTTCATCCAGACAAGGTTGTTCTTCGGACACGTCAGTCCTTCTTGCCAAAGGTGGTTACTGCCTTCCATATTGGGCAGACCATCACTTTGCCCACCTTCTTTCCGCCTCCGCATCCGTCCAGAGAGGAAGAGAGGCTCCACCGTCTGGACCCAAAACGTGCGCTTTCTTTTTACATCAACCGCACACAACAGTTCCGGGTGGATGACCAGCTCTTTGTTGGCTACGTGGGCGCCAAAAAAGGTCGGGCGGTACACAAAAGGACCATCTCCCGCTGGGTCACTGTGTATCAAAGCCTGCTATTCTTTGGCTAAGAAGGAGCCTCCTGTTGGGCTGCGTGCCCATTCCACCAGGGCAACGGCGGCTACCACGGCTTTAGGCCGCGGGGTTCCGTTACAGGATATATGTCAGGCAGCTACGTGGGCCTCGCTGCACACGTTTACCAAACATTACTGCCTTGACAGCCAAGTTCGGAGAGACGGCTTCTTTGGCCGTTCTGTTCTCCGGGACTTCCTCGTCTGATCTTTGTTCGCAGACCCACCACCGGGGTTGGTATTGCTGGGGTATCTATTCTAAGGTAAGGAATCTGTCACTAACGTGTCTCTTTCAGATGCACAAGTTACTAACTTGTGTAACGATATATCTGTAAGAGACAGTAGTTAGTGACAGATTCCTACCGCCCACCCATCCTCCCTTTCTGCGAACTGATTTCTAGGGTAAAGGACATCCCTTTCAGGGCCCTAGTATTTTTCAGACACCTATGTCAGCTTCTTGCATGGCTCTGCGTTCCTGGCGCGGAAAGTCGTGTACAGAACTGACGTCAGCGCGCAGGGGCGGCGTCTAAGTACTGCCCGCGACGTCATCCCGGCGGTCCCGACGACGGACGCGGAGCCGCACGACGCCGCCTACCGACGCGCAAGGGTACTGCTACGCAAAAACTTTCCGGATCCAGCCTGACGCCTGGGGATATTCTAAGGTAAGGAATCTGTCACTAACTACTGTCTCTTACAGATATATCGTTACACAAGTTAGTAACTTGTGCATATACACACAAACCTCTTTCCCTCTTCTATCCTTCTCAATCCATATAACCGACTAACATATCATCCACCACTCAAATTACTTTCATATTTCACTATACTAATTCAACACTAATCCTTTAATGGGTTCCAGAATAGCGTGCTACTCGCCAAAAAAGCACTTCAACACCCCATCAGGGGTAACAAGCGCTATATAAATGCAAACCTTTTTCCCTCCTCTATCGCTCCGCTATCCTCCTCAATCCAAATAACTGATTAATATCCACCACTCAAATTACTTTCATATTTCGCTATACTAATTCAACACTAATCCTTCTTGGGTTCCGGAGTAGCGTGCTACTCGCCGAAAAAGCGCTTCGACGCCTCGTCGGGGGTAGTAAGCGCTATATAAATGCAATTACAATACAATACCTTTGGTGCTACTTTGTTTCCCCATTTGCCCTGAGCTAAAGTCTAGGAGCTTTGCTCCCACAACCAAGTGGCCTGCTTGCCAGCAGGCACCAACCGGAGGCCCCCTATCCCCCATTGGATAACATTGGGCCTCAGCACTCTGCACCCGGCCGCCCTAGTGCCGCTGAGGGTGTAACTAGAGTGCATCCTTGACCTTGGGGGACCCCTGAGTCTACCCCCAGAACCTCAACTCCCACTACCAAATACTTACCTCAAAACCGATAACACTATTTTCCTCCATAGGATAACATTGACTGTTTTTCTTGGAAAAGTTTCTCAGTGTGGAGTTTGAAAACCTAAAGAAATTCTTTAAAATTGAACTAACTAACAAAAACGATTTTACTTGGCTGTTTACAGGAAATGTCCCAGAGTAAGAAAAGTAATCTCAAAAGTAACTTACCTGTAATTTTACTGAAAAGCCCATTCAAGTCTATGTACTGTATTTACATAGTATTGCATTTCTCTGAAACCATACTGTAAGTCAAAAGAAAGTGCATATACACTTTCAATTCAAACTGTTTACAAACTGCATTATTAGTGTAAACTATTTTTTGCATACCTGTGCTAGGCTTGCTTGGTTCCAGAAAATAAAATATCTAAAAGAATATTTTCATACAAAAACAATTGGTCTGAAGTTCAGTCTTTGAGTGTGTGAATTCATTTGCTTACTGAGTGTGTACAACAAATGCTTAAAACTGTCCTATGATACTGCCTTACTGCTCGACCACACTACCACAAATAGAGAGTGAGGTGCTATCTAACTTTACCTCTGCCTACCTTTGGGGTTCCACTGGACACTGTGCACACTATACCTCACTTTGGTATAGTATATACTGAGCTAGCTTCCTACAGTAATTAAACTGTTTATTAAAGGGCTCTTCGGAGCTTTTCAACCTCTTCGACATCCTCCACTTCCATGAGAGCTTAACACTGTCTTCGGCCAGCTCATCTTACCTCCTTTTGATCCTGTACCTAGAGCAAACTTATAATTTGTCTCCTGGAATACAGCACTACTCCTGGCTCTGACATCCATAGAAGACTGAGAGTGAGTCAGGCATTTACCATCAGGGAACCTTTTCGCAGATTCACTATGGACAAGTCCTAAATTCATTCCTAAGGTGCCTACTGACTTCCATTTAAATTAACCTGCCATTCTTGCATCTTTCATTCCCAATCCACCTTCAACAGCAGAAAGATCATTATATTCTCTAGACTTGCACATATGTCTGAAATTCTATATAGACAAAACAAAGGACATGCACACATAAGACCAGCTATTTGTATCATTTGGTCAACCATGAAAAGGCAAAGCCCTGTCCAAACGGGCTAGCTTGTTGGCCCTCAGCCTGTATTGCTTTCAATCAATCAATCAGGGGTTTGTTAAGGCGCGACTACTCACCCGTAAGGGTCTCAAGGCGCTAGGGTTGGGGGGAGGGGGGGGAGGGTTGCAGGTTCCATTCCATCAAGGAGGGGGTCTGTCGAAGAGCTAGGTTTTGAGGTTTCTTGCGAAGATGGGGAGCGATGTTGTCTGTCTGAGGTGGAGCGGAAGGACGTTCCATGCTTTGGCCGCAAGGAAGGAGAAGGAGCGGCCTCCCGATCTGGTCTTTCTGGTGCGGGGGACCGCGGCGTAGGAGAGCTGGGCTGATCGTAGGGTCCTTTGGGGGGCGTGGAATTTGTCGGCTGTTCAGGTATGCTGGTCCGGTGCCGTGGAGGGCCTTGTGTGCGTGGGTGAGCATCTTGAAGGTGATTCTCGCCTCGACTGGGAGCCAGTGGAGTGTGCGCAGGTGCTGGGAGATGTGGCAGTGTTTTGGCAGGTTGAGGACCAGTCTTGCGGCGGCGCTCTGGATGTTCTGTAGCTTGCGGGTGAGGCTTTTGTTTATTCCGCCGTAGAGTGCGTTGCCGTAGTCTAGTCTGCTGGTGACCAGGGCGTGAGTGACGGTCTTTCGGTGTTCGAGGGGGATCCATTTGAAGGTCTTACGAAGGAGGCGGAGGGTGTGGCAGCAGGAAGACGAGACGGAGTTGATCTGGCGGTCCATTTTGAGCTCGGAGTCCAGGATGATTCCCAGGTTGCATGCATGGGCCGTTGGTGTTGGCGGGTTTCCGAGGGCGGAGGGCCACCAGGTGTCGCTCCAGGCGTCTGGGTTTGGGCCCATGATGAGTACTTCTGTTTTGTTGGTGTTTAGTTGTAGGCAGCTGTTTTTCATCCATTTGGCGACGGCTTCCATGCCTTCTCGAAAGTTGCGTCTGGCGGTGTTGGGCTCGTTGGATAGGGAGAGGATGAGTTGGGTGTCGTCTGCATATGACACGATGTTGAGTCCGTAGGTTCTGACGATGGGGGCGAGTGGAGCCATGTACACGTTGAAGAGCGTCGGGCTGAGGGAGGAGCCCTGGGGGACTCCGCAGGTGGTAGGTGTGGGGTCCGAGAGGAAAGGGGGGGAGTCTGACCCGCTGCGTCCTGCCGGAGAGGAAGGAGCGGATCCAGTCGAGGGCCTTGTCCTGGATTCCTGCGTCGTAGAGTCTGCGTATTAGGGTGCGGTGCGAGACTGTGTCAAACGCCGCTGATAGGTCGAGGAGGATGAGGGCTACTGTTTCTCCTTTGTCCAGTAGGGTGCGGATGTAGTCTGTTGCGGCGAGGAGGGCGTTTTCCGCAATGTGGTTTTTTCTGAAGCCGGATTGGGAGGAGTCGAGGATGTTGTGTTCTTCAATGAATGTGGCGAGTTGGCTGTTGATGGCTTTCTCAATGACTTTCGCTGGGAACGGGAGCAGGGAGATGGGTCTGTAGTTTTTGAGGTCTGTCACATCAGAGCCAAGCGTCCTCTCCAGGGGAAAGTGTGTGTGCGTTCCACTAGGGTCATGGTTTCAACTGCAGCACTCCATGCTGGGGTGTCTTTAAAAGACATCTGCCATGCAGCCACCTGGAGGAGCAGGCATACTTTGACGAAGCATTACTGCTTAGACGTGAGCGCAGAAGCTGACGCAACAGTAGGACAGGCAGTGCTGAGAAATTGGTTTCATTAAAGGTGAACCTGCTTCCTGCATGTATTTTTAAATGTGTACTGCTTGCTATTCTGATTCAAGCATGTGAATATATCAAAGAGCCAATGTTGGAGAAGAAATTAGTTACTTACCTGTAACTCCAGTTCTTCAACATTGGTATATTTTATATATTCACATGCAACCCTCCCTCCTTCCCAGTCAGTGGGTCATCATATTTATTCTTAAATGTGTGCTTTGAAATCTGAGCTATTATGGCCTCTAGGGGGAGTAGGAGAGCTTAAGCTTACACCTCATTGGCTGAAGTTTGGGTTCTTTCAAATGAGGTGGATGTGTTACTAAACATACCATGTTTCAGGCCAAAGGGCATTTTACTTTGTATGCTGTTTATTTTACACTGTATACTGCTACTTTAATGCACCGGGGATTCCCAGCCTGACGACTGGGAATAATTCAAGCATGTGCTTGTATAAAAGATACCAATGTTGGAGAACTGGAGTTGGAGGAAAGTAACTAATTTCATAACTCTTCTGATGTGCATAAGATTGCTGAAATACTAAATGTTTTATCTAAGTGTTTTTGTTGTAACCTATGTTGAAGGCATGAACCATGTTAATTGATCGAAGTTTTTAGCACCTGGTGTTTTTCATTATTATAATATATCAGGAGAATTATAACCATATAGTAATGCAAAAACTGTGTCATACAATCTGTCATTACCAGAGTCTTAACTGATATCATTGTAGGTCTAAGTGCGGAACTAGAAGAAGTGCTGATGGAAGCCCAGTCACTGCAGGTCTCTCTACCAGAAATACAGGAGCTCTACCATATGTTATTCATGCAACAGCAGCAATTCGCTGAGCAATCAAAGCACAATTCTTCCTTGTGGATCCCCAGTGAGAAGAGCACAGTTGCGGGGTGCATAGAGGAACATGCTCCACAACAAGAAGAGGTACCAACTAGTGTTTTTCTTTATTTCATGAAGTGCTAGGGAAATATGTATTTACCCTTTACTGTTGACCTTTTATGTTGGAGGCTGTAGGAAAGTGGGTTTCTGTTGCAGTAACCCCCCACTTTTTGCCAGACTACTGATGCACTTTTTCTTTGTGTGCCCTGGGTCCCTGCCAATCAGGTTCCCAGCGCCTGTGTTCTTTCCCCAAAACTAACTCAATTGGCATCTCTGGCCACAGGTCAGCCCCTGGTAAATGGTACCACAGGTACCCAGGACACTGTGACCAGGGAAGACCTCTAAGGACTGCAGCACTTATTGTGCCACCCTTAGAGGCCCTGTACCTTTACACACACACACTGTCTTTGCAGGCTGCGTGTTTTGGTGCAGAACAAAGTGAAGAGTCTACATGGCACACACCCCTGTGTGCCATGCCCACAAACCACTGACCTGGCATACATCAGTCACCCCTCTAGCTGGGTGCCCTATGCCAGTGGTGAGGGTACAGGTGCATGAGCCCTGTACCCCTACAGTGCCCAAGTCCATTCTTGGGCGCACTGTAAGTGCAGTGCTGCCATTAAGAGTATATGGTGCTGGGAGTTTGTCATTACGAGCTCCACAACACCATAATGGCTACACTGAAGACTGGGAAGTTTGGTATCAAACTTCTCAGCACATTAAACCCACACTGATGCCAGTGTGGGATTTAATGTAAAATGCCCAACAGAGGGCATCTTAGATGCCCCCTGAAACTCGACCAACTTCTAGTGACCTGATTGAGTGGCTGCTTAGGCTGCCACCAACAGACATGTTTCTGGACCCCCGGGTCGAGTGACGGCTGCTCTTGGGGGCCTGAAACGATGCACATCCTGGGATGAGGTGCCAAGCCTCCTCCCCCAGGATGGGCAGGGTTCACGAAGGAGAAGCTTCAAAGGCATGCCGCCTTTGTGAGCCTCTCCAGACCATTTACTGCTTTCAGCAACTGGTCCCCACTGGTTCTACCCCCAACTTTGGGCAGGAGAACTGGCGGGAAAAACAAGTGAGGAAGGGAGGTGTGCCCACCTCTGCCAACTCCACCCCTCCGGTGGGGGAGGCGAGGTGAAGCACAACCTCGAGTCCCCGCCATCTTGAGGATGGGGGGACCCAGCCAACCAGGGACAGGCTCCTGCCCCCCTCCCACTGGAGAGTGGCAGAATAGGGGGTGTACCCACCACAAGGAAGGGACCCATTGGTCCCTGTCCTTTACCTACCTGTAACGCCCCTAAATCTAGTATTTAGGGGCACCCTGAACCTTGCTTCCTCAGATCCAGCAACAACAAGAAAAGAAGATAAGAAGGACCGAAGAGCCGTGCAGAGCTAACAAGAGGACGACGCCCACTGACTTGGCCCCAGCCCTACAGGCCTGTCTCCCCTCGAACCTGCTCCTGCGAAATCCCGTTATGTCCTGCAGCCAGCAACCTCAAAAACCCCGGCGGACCTGCTTGTCTTCACTTCAAAGACTGAATCTCCCGTGAACACTGGACTTGTTCAAACTACAGCTTCTGGCTCCGGCCGGACACCGCAAATTCAGCGCACTCTGCACCCGCCGAACCCGGCCCGAGCTCGAATGGAAAAACACCACGAGGAGGTCACCCCGGCGATCCTGACCCGAGATCGGGCGACTCCTGGCCTGCCTCAAGCCTCCAATCGATGCCTGCAGCCTCAATCCAGAGGATCCCCTCTACCGCGACCAGAGCGGCTAAGACTTTCCGACGTCCCAAGGCACCCCTGCACCCGACGCCCCACGGCCTTATGTGCCCAAACCAACGGTACCTAACCAACCCAAGACATCCCAACTTACCCCTCGAAGTGGTGGTCGCACCCAGAAGATCCTCGTCCCCGAGCCTGCAGTGTTTCTTCTAACCGGAGGCGCTCCATTGAAAACAACAGGGCACCCGACCTCAAAACAGCACCCTGAACCCGGCCGCCCTAGTGCCGCTGAGGGTGCACCTTTGGTGCTAATTTGGTTCCCCATTTGCCCTGACCAAAACCCTAGGAGCTTTGCTCCCACAACCCAGTGGCCTGCTTGCCAGCAGCCACCAACCGGAGACCCCCTATCCTCCATAGGATAACATTGGGCCTCAACACTCTGCACCCGGCCACCCTAGTGCCGCTGAGGGTGAAACATAAGTGCATCACTGACCCTGGGGGACCCCTGAGTCTAACCTCAGAACCTTAACTCCCACAGTCGTTTACTTACCTGCAAACCGATAACCTGTTTTCCCTCCATAGGATAACATTGACAATTTTTTTTCCAAAAAACGACTAAGTGTGGAGTTTTGAAAACTAAAGATATTCTTTAAAAATCATACAAATAACCAAAACGTGTTTTCTCACCTGTTTGCAGGAAATGTCCCAGTGGTGAATCCAGGCATCCAGCACTGAGTTAGAATAAGTAATGTAAAAGTAACTTCTCTCCCAGGGGATACTCATCAATAGTCATAAGCACTGAATTATCTCCGCCCACGTGCGGGAACCCGGAGCACATATAAAAATACATATATATGTGTATGTAGTAGAAAAAGAGTACATAGTACGAAATAAACACACACATATACATGTATAACATAAAAAATATGCAGCCCCAAACATATCCAATAGGCTAAGAAGCCAGAATTACATGTATTTCTCTAGTATGAAAATAACATATAAACATATAATGTAAGAGAAGGACATGTACAGTAAGAGCATTCCGCAAAAAAACCTTTTATTTTCATCAAAGAAAACAGTTAATGCCAGGCAATTAGCCCAAAGAAGGCTGCATAAATAAATAACATCCCTGTACAGAAAAGGAAACTGGCACCTCGCCTTTAAGGCCTCAGAGAACCTGAGCACTTTGCCTTTAAGGCCTCCAGGAGAACCCTGCTCCCATCATGCACCACAGGTGACAGTTAGGTCAGTTCTTTTTCCGGCTCCTTCTGTGAGGAACCTGGAGCTTGAGCTTAACTGATTTTGACTTTTTCCAGTCAGAATTTATATTCTAACTATTTTTTCAATATTTCTTTCTACTGGTTGTAATTACCAGTCTTTTTCTGACTAATTGGTCATTCTTTTTAGTCAGATATGCCACCTTTATTTGATAAATGTCCTTCCTGTGGGAATAAGATGGCCAAATCCGATCCTCATTCGGTCTGCATTGTGTGTCTACCTTCTTCTCACGACACAGAGACATGCTACCACTGTCGTCAACTTTCAAGTAGAACATTGAAAGACAGAGAGAAGATCAGACTTCTAGGCTTGCTGGTGAGAGGAAAGAAAAGTGGCCCAGAAAGTCATCATCCATCTGCAGGGCCCTCCTCTCCGAGAAAACGGCGAAGATCTACATCACCAGAAGCTAGAAGTAAGAAAAAACATCTTAGCATGTCGTCGACGTCGAGACCAACCAAACAAGTAAGGTCGTCAGTCGAAGACAAGATCGCCGTCGAGAAGTAAGTCGACGTCGAGACCTATGACGCAAGCGAGATCAACGTCAAGACCTACTAAGCAAGTAAGATCGACGTCGAGGACAAGATCGCCGTCGAAAAGTAAGTCGACGTCGAGACATGCTTCGGGCTCGAAGCATGATAGACCTCAGTCGACGTCGAAACGCCCGTCGACATCAAAACAGAGGTCGACGTCGAGATCTCCGCTCCCTTCTCGAAGGTCGGCGTCGAGACACTCCGATTCACCCTCTCGGACCCGTCAGCGGTCTATGTCGAGGGAAGGGTCGACGTCGAAAGATACCGCATGAGCACTAGCGGTCGACGTCGAAGAGACCGACGTCGAGGGCTTCGTCCCATAGATCTCCGCAGTCAAGAGTGTCACCTCCACGGTCGTCGTCGATGGTGGCTCATTCTGGTTCGACGTCGAGGGACAAGCAAGTTATTCTTGCTGAAGGGTTAGAAAGACCATCGTCGAGATCACGGTGCTCGACGTCGAGGGAAGCTTCTTCCTCTCCTGGTATAACTATTATCCAAGTTACACCGGAGGGCTCTCCGGCAAGAGGAAACAAATCTCCCCCCATCAACATGTCACCCAGATGGTTGGAGGACATTAGACACTGGAAGATCCAACCCAGGCCTACTGAGAGACCTCCTCCCACGGAATCCGCAAGGTCTTCCGCTGGTAGGTCCCGAGGCGTTCCAGATCTCCATTAAGACGGCGCACACGCTCAAAGAGCGCTCAAGGTCCCGCCGATCGCATACGCCAAGGAGAAGACAGAGGTCTCCTACAACGACCTCCTCAACAAGGTATTCGTATAGAGACTATTGCCCTACCATATCTTCAACTCCGCCATCCAGGGTTTCCCCGGTTGATGATATGGGGACATTCAACGAGGTGCTCTGTAGAGGTGCCAGCAAGTTGAACATAACCATGACGGTGCCTCAGGTGACTACATCCGTTATATTTGAAACTTTGCACCATCGAGCTTCGGCAAAGCCCCTTCTACCTTTGGTTCCAGGATTGTTAGAGCCTGCGATGAAGACTTTTTTGACACCTGCCACAGGGTCCTGCAAGAATTTCAAAAAAGTATAAGGCCCCAGACCAGGATCCTTTGTTTCTACGGTCTGACCCCCCACCGGATTCTCTTATAGTCGCCGCTGCCAGGAAAGCACATTCCAATACCTCTGTCATCTGCTCCTCCAGAGAAGGACAGCAAAAACATGGATTCTTTGGGACGGCGAATGTGCAATAAGTCAGGGTCAGTTAGGAGAGTGGCTAGTGCAGCCGCTCTACTGGGACGATATGACCGGTCTTTATGGGACTCTTTAACAAGATTCACAGATAAATTACCCAAAGAAGATCAAAAGGATTTTCTAGAGATTGTGCAGGAAGGTGGTCTGGTTGCTAACCAGATCATTAGTACAGCGGCCGACTCTGCAGATTTGGCAGCTCACGGATACGCACATGGCATTTGTTTGCGAAGATCAGCCTGGCTTCGACTCACGGGTCTCAAGCCCGATGCTCAAAGAAAGATAGTCAATCTGCCCTTTAACGGATCATCGTTGTTTGGTTCACATGCGGACGACGAAATGGCAAAAATGAAAACTGAGTTGGATACTCTCAAGGCTGTAGGCCTCGAAAAGAAGAAGGAATTTCGTCGTCGCTTTCGTCCCTATGACAAACGCTCTTTTCAACAGCGAGGTCAATCATCTAACTGGTCATCGCAGAACCAAGGTCAGACGCAACAAAGGTCCCAGTTCCAACAACGTAGATCGTGAGGTGGCAGAGGTGGAAACAAACAACAGTCAACAGCACCAAAGCAGCCACAAAAACAATGAGGTGTGTCTTCCTCCAAAGCTGTTGTCCACTCCGGTGGGAGGAAGTGTTTCATTACATCTGGAGGAGTGGAAACGTATAACAAAAGACAAATGGGTCATCAACATTGTTCAGGATGGCTATCTTCTCAGGTTCATAACTCCTCCTCCATCTATACCTCCGAGAGGCATTTCTCACCGCGACCAACGATTGTTACAAAGAGAGGTAAATACCTTATTGAAGAAAGGAGCTATAGAAAAAGTCCCCGCTCCTCAAAGAAATCAAGGAGTCTACTCTCGTTATTTCCTTGTGCAAAAAAGAGGCCCCACCACAGAATACAGACCTATTCTGGACTTGAGACTGTTGAACAAATACATTCGCAGAGAGAAATTTCGAATGTTGGCACTCCATCAAATTTTCCCACAGCTTCACCAAGGGGATTGGATGTGCTCCATCGACTTACAGGACGCATACTTCCACGTACCAATCTCAAAGAAACATCGCAAATTTCTACGCTTTCAAGTGTCTTTTCAACATTACCAGTACTCAGTTCTCCCGTTCGGGCTCAAATCAGCTCCCGAACATTCTCCAAATGTATGGCTGTGGTGGCCGCTTTTCTCCACAAGCAGAAAATATTCATATATCCTTACCTGGACGACTGGCTCCTGAAGAGCTCATCTCCAACTCTGCTGCAGGATCATCTCACGTGCTGCCTTCAGCTTCTCCACAACTTGGGCCTTCACGTCAATTTCAAGAAATCCATACTAAATCCAACGCAAAAGATCCATTACCTAGGCTCCTTCCTGGACACCGAAAAAGCAAGCGTGTGTCCTTCGGAGGAGAAGGTTGTCATCAATCCAAGGAAAATGCCTGACCCTTCTTCACACGCATCTACCGACAGTTCGACAGGTGTCGTCACTACTGGGATCGATGGCTTCGTGCATCTTTATAGTACCAAACGCACGATTACACATGCGTCCACTACAACAATGTTTGGAGGACCAGTGGATGCAAGTATCAGGGCGCTGGGAGGATCATGTAATTCTCCATCAATCAGCCAAAAACTCCATCCGGTGGTGGATGAAGCGATCGCACCTGATGAAGGGAATCCCTTTCCACCAGGACCCTCCAACCCAGACTTTAGTCACGGACGCTTCTCTCCAGGGTTGGGGTGCTCATATGGGCCCTCTGCAAGTACAAGGTCTATGGTCCGACTCCGAAAAGAGCTACCACATCAACCTGCTAGAGCTGAGAGCCGTACATATAGCTCTCAAGTCCCTGGTTCCGTCGTTCAAGTCTCGCTCCATTCTGATCCAAACAGACAATACAACGACGATGTATTATTTGAACAACCAGGGAGGTACCCGATCAAGGACACTCTCCATAGAGTCTCAAACCATATGGAACTGGCTTCTAGCGAGAGACCTGTCAATAGTAGCCATTCATCTACCGGGCTCTCAACTCCCAGCGGACTTCCTCAGCAGAGACTTCGTCGAAGCCCACGATTGGGTTTTCAACAACGAAGTCGCTCACAGCATCTTTCGAGAATGGGGAACGCCAGACATCGACCTGTTTGCAGACGCGGTAAACGCAAAATGCCCCGTCTTCGCATCCAGATTTCCCCAACAAGGATCTCAAGGGAATGCCCTTTTGATCGAATGGTCTCGGAGCTTACTGTACGCTTTTCCACCGATTCCGTTGATACCAGTTGTAATCAACAAGCTGTACAGGACCACCTCCAGGATGATCCTAATAGCCCCGGAGTGGCCTCGCCAGTGGTGGTTTCCGGACCTCCTTCAACTATCGGAAGTGCCACACAAGAGGTTGCCATGCCGCCCGGATCTCCTATCCAAACAGGCAGGGAGAGTATTCCACCCCAATCTGTCCTCCCTCCGGTTGACAGCATGGCTCCTGAAGTCATACAATATGGACACCTACAATTGAATCCAGACTGTATGGCTATTCTCAAAGAAGCGAAAAGACCTTCCACAAGGAAATCATATGCCTTCAAGTGGAAGCGGTTCTTCCTATGGTGTGTGGACAATGGACATGATCCCATCCGGGGTCAGGAACAGGTGATTTTACCCTATTTGCTGCATTTGGCTAGATCTGGTCTTCAGTTCTCTTCTATCAAAGTCCACCTTGCAGCAATCACAGCCTATAGGAAGTCCCCCACCAGACTTCTTTGTTTAGAATTCCGGTGGTAAAGGACTTTCTTGAGGGCTTAAAAAAGGTTTACCCACCAGTCAGGTCTCCCTCTCCTCCATGGGAGCTTAACATTGTGTTAACTAAGTTTATGGGGTCTCCTTTCGAGCCTATTCATAAAGCTTCCTTACAGCATTTAACATGGAAAGCCGCGTTCCTGGTGGCCATTACATCTGCTCGCAGGGTCAGTGAGATCCAGGCTCTTTGCTATAAGGAACCTTATACTGTGTTTCACGCTAACAGAGTAGTTCTCAGAACACATCCTAGCTTTTTACCTAAAGTAGTCTCGGACTTCCATATTAACCAGACTATCACTTTACCTACTTTTTTTTCCGAATCCTTCGAATCCTCCGGAAAGATCTCTTCACTCCCTAGATCTCAAGAGGGTTCTGAAGTTTTATTTGGACAGAACAAAGACACTGAGGAACTCAGAACGTTTGTTTATTAACTATGGTCCTGTTAACACAGGTTCTGCAGCTTCCAAGAGATCCATTTCTAGATGGATAGTTTCTTGTATTCTACTGTCATACCAATTGGCCAACAAATCCCTTCCGGGTAAGCCTAAGGCCCATTCCACTAGGGGAAAGCTTCTACCACAGCTCTCCTGAGGAATGTCCCCATGGCAGAGATTTGTAAAGCAGCTACATGGCGATCAGTTCATACCTTTACTCGCCACTACTGTTTAGATGCTGACACGCAGGCAGATGCCCAGGTTGGGCAAGCCTCGCTGAGAAACTTGTTTGCAAATACTGTTTAATATGTGTACGTCAATTTAGTTCTCTGTTCTTTGCTCGTCCGCATGGAAGTGGGTATGGGCTTGCTACTCTATTCAGTGCTTATGACTATTGATGAGTATCCCCTGGAAGAGAAGGATAAGTTACTTACCTGTAATCCTAGTTCTCTTCCAGGGGTATACTCATCAAAGTCATAAGCAACCCTCCCGCCTCCCGGACGAGCATTGACAGTTTACTCGGTATTCTTGCATCTTTGATGCAGGTTCCTACAGGTTTCTTATACCGTACAAAAGAACTGACCTAACTGTCACCTGTGGTGCATGATGGGAGCAGGGTTCTCCTGGAGGCCTTAAAGGCAAAGTGCTCAGGTTCTCTGAGGCCTTAAAGGCGAGGTGCCAGTTTCCTTTTCTGTACAGGGATGTTATTTATTTATGCAGCCTTCTTTGGGCTAATTGCCTGGCATTAACTGTTTTCTTTGATGAAAATAAAAGTTTTTTTGCGGAATGCTCTTACTGTACATGTCCTTCTCTTACATTATATGTTTATGTGTTATTTTCATACTAGAGAAATACATGTAATTCTGGCTTCTTAGCCTATTGGATATGTTTTGGGCTGCATATTTTTTATGTTATACATGTATATGTGTGTGTTTATTTCGTACTATGTACTCTTTTTCTACTACATACACATATATATGTATTTTTATATATGCTCCGGGTTCCCGCACGTGGGCGGAGATAATTCAGTGCTTATGACTATTGATGAGTATACCCCTGGAAGAGAACTAGGATTACAGGTAAGTAACTTATCCTTACCTGCAATTTACTGACAAAACCTATTCATTTCAATGTACTGCTCCAAAAAGTTGGAGTTTTGAAATCTGAAAATATTCTTTAAAAATCGCACGAATAACAAAAACGCATTTACTCACCTGTTTTCAGGAAATGTCCATGGTGCTGAATCCAGGCATCCAGCACGGAGTTAGAAAAAGTAACGTAAAAGTAACTTACCTGCAATTTACTGAAAAAGCCTATTCATTCCAATGTACTGTATTTGCTAAGTGTTGCATACTACTGCTCCCCTGTAAATCAAACAAAGTACAATTTCCATTGCATTTTCAAACTGTTCGACATTCAGTAACTTATTAATGTAAAGTATTTTATGCTTACCTGTGCCAGGCTTGCTTGGTTCTAAAATAAAACAACAATATATTTTTATACAAAAACAATTGGCCTAGAGTTCAGTTCTTGAGTGTGTGAATTCATTTGCTGACTGAGTGTGTACATCAAATGCTTAACACTGTCCTCTGATACTGCCTTACTGCTCGACCAAGCTACCACAAGTAGAGAGTAAGGTTCTATCTAACTTTAACCTCTGCCTACCTTTGGAGTCACCTGGACCCTATATATACTATACCTCATTTTGGTGTAGTATATATAGAGCCAGTTTCTTACAGAGGCACAATGGCAAAGCACTGAATAATGTATTTCCTGAACCACCCACCTAACCAAACACTGTCTGATTATCTCCGAGTGCATGTCAGAAAAATGTGTGACTTGTCTCAGACAGTTTTAAGGACATGATAAATATGTGTTTTAGGCATGTGTGCTGTCGATACACATGCTTTGCATACTCCTGCCATCTAGTGTTGGGTCCGGTTTTTGCAAGTTGTTTTCTTCGAAGAAGTATTTTCCAATCACAAGGTACGGTGACTCCTCCTTTCAGTGATATTGCACATGGGCATCGACTCCATTGTTAGATTGTTTTCTTTCCGCCATTGGGTTCGGACGAGGTTTGCAGCGCTCTGATCGACACCGTCCTTCGGGATCCTCTCGGTGCGCAACACACTGTATTGTTGGTATTGTTTTGTACGCGTACCACCATTCTCAGTGTGTCTCAAAAATAGGAAAACACTCTTATCTTCGGTATAGAAGACTTCGTTGGCGGCCTTCGGGCCTAGCCGCGTCAGTCGACTTACTTAGTAGTATCCAGTCTTCTGCCGATGGAACGGACTCAGTTTAAATTTTGTACTCTGTGCCACTCCAAGTACCCACCCGCGCACCGACCTCCATAAAGTCTGCAACTTGTGCCTCTAACCGCAGCACAAGGAAGAGGATTGTGACGCTTGTCGATCGTTCCGGTCGAAAAAGACTTTGCGGGACCGTCTGGCTCGACAAAGGGACATGCAGAGGCAGAACATCGAACACTCCCCGGATATCTTCGTAGTAGATACCGAGCACGAGGAAATGGAGGCATCGGCAGCGGAAAGTGGGAGGCCTTCTCTATCCAAGAATTGGATTTCGAACTAGAAATCTAGCTCTAGTCCAAAGACGTTCCAGCAGGACAGGGTGCCGTGAGTAATAAAGCCCCTATTCCCCTCAAGATTTCTTCCACCAAACATAAGGCTTCTGGGCCACCACTGCCTTCTGGCCATGGTCGGCACCGAGACACTGCTTCCAACGCCCCGCCCTCGAGCTCTACATCGAAATACAGTCGAGCCTTCCGGCTCCGGACTGAGCTGAGAAAAACTCCCTTCAACACCGAAATCTTCAGCTCCAAAGGAGGAAAAGGACAAATCTAGCTTGGCTCTGAAAATTTCGGCACCGAAAGCAAAAGATGCACATCATAAGCCTCCGGAACCGATCCTAGAGGTTATGCAAGAAAACCTGGATCATAAGCAGAAAAGATCTACATTAATCCAGACTCTGGACACATTAGCTAAACATGTTACACCTTCTAAAAGGAACATTCCTTCAGAGGATTTAAGTTACAAAATTCCTCTAAAGAAGGACATAGCTACAAGCCCTATTCACCCTGTTCATCAGACCCTTCCACCATCTTCACCACCTTCTTGCTCAAACCCTTAAATATCACACCACAGGGTTCACCCCATACACAGCCTGATAATGATTACACAGGTGATGATATTCCACCACCTATAGATCCACGGAACAATTATAACATGTATCCTCCAATTGATAATGATCTTGGCTTGTACCCTACAAAGCCATCACCTCCTGATGACAACACAGCATATCAGAGTTAATTTCCAGAGTAGCATCATACCATGGAATCACACTTCATAAGGAGGATTTTCGGTTTGAAACCTTAGGAACATCACATAAGACAACACAATCTTAACCCATGTTAAAGGGCATGATGCGCCATGCGGATGAGATTTTTGAAGACCCTGTATGGGCTTGTATTCTAACACCTAGGGTTGACAAGAAACACAAACCTCCCCCAACTGATCCGACTTTAATTGGAGGACAGTTGCCTTTAAATTCCCTAGTTGTGTCAAAAAGCTCGGAAAAGGGCAAATTCCCAAACTACAGCAGATGCACAACCTCCAGACAAGGAGTCTAAGCTAATAGATGCATCAGGGAAACGGGTAGCTGCACAATCCGCCAACCATTGACGTATAGCTGATACACAAGGCCTATTAGCTAGATATGACAGGGCCCACTGGGATGAAATGAAGCAGTTATTTCAATATCTCCCGGACGAACACAAGAAAAAAAGGGCAAGAATTAGTGCAGGAGGGGAAACTGAGATCTAATTAATCAGATGTGCACTAGATGCTGCGGATACCGCAGCAAGAGGTATTAACACCAGCATTCTTCTTAGAAGGCATGCATGGCTTAGAATCTCTGGTTTTAAACCAGAGGTTCAACAAACCATTCTCAATACCCACTTTGAAAAACAGAATCTTTTTGAACCTCAAGTAGATGGGTCTTTTGAGAAAATGAAAAAAAGACACAAGTGGCAAAATCAGTGGGAGCCCTTCAGTCACCATCCAATAGAGGCTCCTTTCGCCGCTCATTTTACAACGGAGGATCCAAAGGTAATTCCTCGGATCCAAAAGTGTCATCATACAGGTCAAACACACAACCTTTGCCATCAAGAGGATTTTATAAAGGTGGTTACAGGGGAAACAATTTCCAAGGCAGAGGAATGGGTACACCAACGCATACCTCTACATCTCCCAACAAACAGTGACTTGCTCACTGTTCTCCCCGACCATTTTACACCTGTCGGGGGGAAGATTACAACAATTCTTCCCCATTTGGCAATCAGTAACATCGGACAAATGGGTATTAGACATTATCCAACATGGTTACTGCCTTGACCTTATCAGCATCCTACCCAATATTCCACCTCGTACTCACAGAATCTCGGTACAACACCAACAGCTCCTCAAGCAAGAAGTACAAGCTCTTCTAACAAAAGGAGCTACAGAACCAGTTGTTTTACAACAACAAGGATCAGGAGTTTACTCCCTTTACTTCCTTATTCCCAAGAAAGACGGGTCCCTAAGACCAATCTTAGATCTCAGACCGTTAATCATATACATACTGTCAGAACACTTCCATATGGTTACCCTTCAACAAGTGCTTCCACTTCTACAACAAGGCGACTTTGTGGCCACTCTAGGCTTAAAGGACGCACATTTCCATATTCCTTTCCACCAAGCACATTGCATATATCTCACATTTGTGATAGCGGGAAAGCACTATCAATTCAAAGTACTCCCATTCGGAGTGATTACGGCTCCCAGAGTATTCACAAAATGCCTAGCAGTAGTAGCATTTCATCTAAGAAGACAACAAATTCATGTCTTCCCATATCTGGACGATTGGCTCATGAAAGCTGACACACAAGAAAAGTGTTTACAACACACTCAAGCTACCATGAACCTTAATCAATTGGGATTTGCAGTCAATGCTCAAAAGTCCCATCTTCAACCCTCACAGCTGCAAACATATCTGAAAGAGACACGTTAGTGACAGATTCCTTACCTTAGAATATCCCCAGGCGTCAGGCTGGATCCGGGAAAGTTTTTGCGTAGCAGTACCCTTGCGCGTCGGTGGCGGCGTCGTGCGGCTCCGCGTCCGTCGTCGGCGTCGTGATCGCCGGGATGACGTCGCGGGCAGTACTTAGGCGCCGCCCCTGCGCGCTGACGTCAGTTCTTCTTTTTCCGCGCCAGCAAGCGCAGATCCGGGAAGAGCAGTGCCCTGGTCATTTTTTGACCATACTTTTTGGTGAATTTTTTCACTGTTTTTCTCTATCAAGGTGTCGTAGGGATGCCCGGTTTCAAACGTTGCGGCGCCTGTGCTCGGATGATGTCCGTCACCGACCCGCATTGGGAGTGTCTCTTCTGCCTCGGCCGAGGCCACGACACGGAGTCTTGTACCGACTGCCAGGCCCTCAACCCGAAAGCTTTGCGAGAGCGGTCTCAAAAGCTCCTCGAGGCCCGGCATTCGGCTCCGCGGAAGCCCCGGTCGCGTGAGAGGTCCAGGGGTCGATCGCGGAGTCCACACCGGTCGTCGGCATCGAAGTCTTCTTCGTCCGGTAAGTCAAAACACAAGAAGTCCAAAAGCATCATCGCTCTAGGACTTCGCCTCGCCCGGTCTCGCGACTCGGCTGAGGCCCCTCCCGGCACCGTCCCCGCGGCCCCGGACATGCCTGTGGAGTCGCCCCCGCCATACCCGCCCTTCCCGGGTTCGGGGGCGGATCCGGCCAAAGTGCAGGAATTCCTGTCGGCCATGGCCCGCCTCTTCGGGCCTCCAGGCCCCTCCGGTGCGCCTCGGGCCCCGCGGGCCCTGATGGGGTTGCTCCGGCGTCGCCGACGGCTCCGGCCCCGGCGTCGCCCGTGCCTCCAGCCTCGATCCCGGCTCCGGCTTCGGCCCCGGCCTCGATCCCGGCTCCACAACCCCCATCTACGCCGGTCGACCTAACAACACCTCCGCCGGCGCCGATGTCTCCGGTGCCGTTCTCGACGCCGCCTGGGGCTCCGAGCGGCGTCGTTCCCAGTTCCTTCCGGCTCCGGACATGGACCCGGACCGACGTCGCTCGACGCCAGTTCCGGCGCCGATGAGACCTTGGGTCCCAAATGTCCCTCCTCCCCTTATTTTGAACCTGAGGAGAACCAGGAGGACTGGGAGGGGTCTGATGACCCTCTGACACAACAGTGTCAGTACGATGAGGACTGGACAGAGGGTCTAGGGGATGCTAGTGGTCTAGATACTTCCCCTGACACTGGCATGCTGTCTCCTCCCGTGGCTACGGAGGAGGGAGCCAATTTTGCAACGGTGTTGCGTAGGGCAGCTGGAGCCTTACATCTCCAACTCCCTGCTGTGGCGGTCAAGGTTAATCTCTTGACAGAGGTGCTTCAGCCGGCAGCCTCCTCTTCGGAGACTGTGCTGCCGTTTAACGACGCCCTCACTGACGTTCTTTTGGGCGCCTGGTCCAAGCCCAACACAGGGGCTCCTGTGGATAGGAACGTGTCCCGACGCCATCGCCCAGCTCCGGGCGACCCCCTGTTTCTCTCTGTCCACCCCACCCCTGAGAGCTTGGTTGTCCAAGCCTCCGCTTCCCAAACCGCCTTCCCTACCGCCCCTCCGGATAGGGAATCCAAACGCCTGGATCAATTTGGGAAGAAGGGTTTTTCTTCCTCCAGTGCTGGCTTGCGGTCCGTCAACACCGCTTGCCTTTTGGGCCGATATACCCACTCCTTGTGGGATTCGGTGGCGGATGTTTTGCCCCAGTGTTCTGAGGAGGTCCAGACACTGCTTTCCCGCGCCATTGCGGAAGGAAGGGATGCGGCCAAATATACAATTCGATGTGGCCTTGATACCGCCGACTCGCTGGGCAGGTCTATTGCAACGACGGTGGCGCTACGACGCCACGCCTGGCTGAGAACCACTGGTTTTTCAGGGGATGTCCAGAATACTCTCATGGACATGCCCTTTGATGGAGTCGGTCTTTTTGGGTCCAAAGCAGACCATGCGTTGGAGCGCTTTAAGGACTCACGGGCTACTGCAAAGTCCCTGGGCCTTTCTGCTACACGCCCTCCGCTAACTTCTGCTTTTCGCCCCTATCGTGGCCACGGTAGGGGCGCCCCTTCATGTCAGCAGCCCAGCCACCGGCCCGCGCAGCAGGCGTCTTCGCGTGGCCGAGGACGTGGATTCCGCCGTGGCGGATCGGGCAACCAGCGTGCGGGTCAGGCCACCACCTCCAACCCGTCCGCGGCCTCCAAACCCTCCTAGTCCCTCCTTTCAGGTGCACAGCACGCCAGTAGGGGGCAGGGTCCGCCATCACCTTCCCCACTGGCGTACCATCACCTCGGACAGGTGGGTCTTGGACATTGTCCGAAGGGGCTACTCCCTCCCCTTCGAGTCCACCCCCCAGCCATGCCACCTCAATTCCACCGCATGTCAGGGGATCACTTGGTACTTCTGCAGAAGGAAGTCACGGCCCTCTTGGCCAAGAGGGCCATCGAAGCATGTTCCGACCCCAGAAGTAGGGCGTGGTTGCTACTCCCACTACTTCCTGGTGCCAAAAAGGACAAGGAGGACATGCGTCCTATCTTGGACCTCCGGAACGTCAATCGCTTCCCTCCGGAAGGAGAAGTTCAAGATGCTCACCCTAGCTCAGGTCTTGACTGCCCTCGACCCTGGAGACTGGTTGGTAGCGTTGGACTTGCAGGACGCATATTTCCACATCCCCGTCCTGCCGGCCCACCGGCGTTACCTTCGGTTCACGGTAGGCCCCGAGCATTTTCAGTTCACCGTGCTCCCCTTTGGCCTTACCAGTGCCCCTCGGGTGTTCACGAAAGTGTTGGCGGTGGTCGCAGCTCATCTGCGCCGGGCAGGGGTTTCAGTCTTCCCCTACCTCGACGACTGGCTGCTGAAGGCGGGCTCGTCCCAGGCAGTCGTCTCCCACCTCCAGACTACGGCCGAACTCCTGCACTCGCTGGGGTTCTCCATCAATGTGCCGAAGTCGCATATGATTCCTTCTCCACAGCTCCTTTTCATCGGAGCAGTTCTGGACACGACGCAGTTTCGGGCCTATCCTCCCGAACGGCGAGTCCGGGATATTCAGGCTATGATTCCGATCTTTCAGCCTTTATCCTGGGTTTCGGTACGGATGACCCTGAGGCTGCTGGGCCTCATGGCCTCCTGCATCCTGCTGGTCAATCATGCCAGATGGCATATGCGGGCTCTGCAGTGGGACCTGAAGTTCCAGTGGGTGCAGCACCAGGGCAACCTGTCCGATCACGTCCAGATCTCGGAGGGGACTGCAAAACAGTTGCAGTGGTGGCTCTCGAACCGGCAATGGGTCATGGGCAGATCCCTCTCCCTTCCCCAGCCAGAGCACACAGTTGTGACGGACGCGTCCCTTCTGGGATGGGGCGGTCACATGGGAGAGGCGGAGATCAGAGGCCTCTGGTCTCCGGCGGAGTCCCGGCTCCATATCAACCTTCTGGAGCTCCGGGCGATCCGACTTGCACTCAAGGCATTCCTTCCCTCTGTCAAAGGGAAGGTAGTGCAGGTGTTCACAGACAACACCACCGCCATGTGGTACTGCAACAAACAAGGCGGGGTGGGTCGTGGACCCTTTGTCAGGAGGCTCTGCGCCTCTGGACATGGCTGGAACATCAGGGCATGTTCCTGATGGTTCAACACCTGGCAGGTTCGCTGAACGCCAGGGCGGACGAACCTGCAGCCGCAGGTGCATGATGGATCACGAATGGCGTCTTCACTCGGAAGTGGCGCAGGGACTCTTTCCACAGTGGGAGAGCCTTGGTTAGATCTATTCGCCACCGAAGAGAACGCGCAATGTCATCAGTTCTGCGCGTTGGAATTTCCAAGGCGGCACTCGCTCGGCGACGCTTTTCGTCACGAGTGGAGTTGCAGTCTGTTGTACGCCTTTCCGCCTATACCACTTCTACCCAGAGTGTTGAAGAAGATTCGGCACGACCGGGCCCAAGTCATTCTTGTGGCTCCGGACTGGGCTCGAAGAGTTTGGTATCCCGAGCTACTCAATATGAGCGTAGATCCCCCGATCCGTCTGCCTCTTCGGGAGGATCTTCTGTCGCAGCAGCAGGGGACGGTCCTCCACCCGAACCTGTCCAGTCTACACCTGCTTGCGTGGAGATTGAGCGGCAGCAGTTGATTCCTTTCGACTTGCCTCCCGAAGTTAGTGATGTGATTCTGGCAGCCAGGCGTCCCTCCACTAAGGTGGTATACGCCTGCAGGTGGAACAAATTTGTGGCATGGTGCACAGCAAAGGCTGTGAATCCCCTTTCTGCCCCTCTTTCTGAGGTCCTTCTGTTCCTTCTCTCTCTGGCCCAACAGGGTTCTGCCCTGGGTACCATCAAGGGTTATCTTTGTGCTATCTCGGCCTTCCTCAGGCTCCCTGATCAGCCCTCCCTTTTCAAGTCCCCTGTTGTTAACAGGTTCTTAAAAGGCATTACACACCTCTTCCCTCCTGTTCCGTTTGTGATGCCTCAGTGGGACTTGAACTTGGTTCTTACCTTTTTAATGTGCGCTCCCTTTGAGCCTCTACATAACTGTCCTCTTCGTCTTCTGACTCTGAAGACAGCCTTTCTGGTGGCCATCACCTCCGCTCGGCGGGTGAGTGAGCTCCAGGCTCTATCTTGCAAACCTCCCTTTCTGTCTGTTCATCCAGACAAGGTTGTTCTTCGGACGCGTCCGTCCTTCTTGCCAAAGGTGGTTACTGCTTTCCACATTGGGCAGACCATCACTTTGCCCACCTTCTTTCCGCCTCCGCATCCTTCCAGAGAGGAAGAGAGGCTCCACCGTCTGGACCCAAAACGTGCGCTCTCCTTCTATATTGACCGCACAAAACACTTCCGGGTGGATGACCAGCTCTTTGTTGGCTACGTGGGCGCCAAAAGGTCGGGCGGTGCACAAGAGTACCATCTCCCGCTGGGTTACCTTGTGCATCAAGACCTGCTATTCTTTGGCTAAGAAGGAGCCTCCTGTTGGGCTGCGTGCCCATTCCACCAGGGCAACGGCTGCTACCACGGCCTTGGGCCGCGGTGTTCCGCTGCCGGTTATCTGTCAGGCAGCTACGTGGGCCTCGCTGCACACGTTTACGAAGCATTACTGCCTTGACAGTCAGGTCCGGAGGGACGGCTTCTTTGGCCGTTCTGTCCTCCAGGACTTCCTTGTCTGATCTTTGTTCGCAGACCCACCACCGGGGTTGGTATTGCTGGGGTATCTATTCTAAGGTAAGGAATCTGTCACTAACGTGTCTCTTTCAGATGCACAAGTTACTAACTTGTGTAACGATATATCTGTAAGAGACAGTAGTTAGTGACAGATTCCTACCGCCCACCCATCCTCCCCGTTCTGCGAACTGATTTCTAGGGTTAAGGACATCCCTTTCAGGGCCCTAGTATTTTTCAGACACCTGTGTCAGCTTCTTGCATGGCTCTGCGTTCCTGGCGCGGAAAGTCGTGTACAGAACTGACGTCAGCGCGCAGGGCGGCGCCTAAGTACTGCCCGCGACGTCATCCCGGCGATCACGACGCCGACGACGGACGCGGAGCCGCACGACGCCGCCTACCGACGCGCAAGGGTACTGCTACGCAAAAAACTTTCCGGATCCAGCCTGACGCCTGGGGATATTCTAAGGTAAGGAATCTGTCACTAACTACTGTCTCTTACAGATATATCGTTACACAAGTTAGTAACTTGTGCATCGAGGAGCAACGCTAAACACTCACACAGCTCTTGCCTCTCCCAATGCAGCCAGAATTCAAAACTTTATTACTACAGTTTCAAAACAACGAATACCTAACAGTGAAAACTTTCATGCTACTATTAGAGTGTTTGTTGATGCAATTTATTCGCGCTGTGAAAGGAAGACAGAAGAGACTGAGTAAACAGGAATCCCCATTCGCATTCAAATGCGGAAGCAATTTGAAGTTAACTATTGAGACAGAAGAATTTTGGGAAGTTAAACCATCACGGAACTTCCTCACAGATTCTTCAAAAACCAGTCTGGCAGGCTTATTATTTAAGCAACCGCCACAAGATAAGAGTAAGGTCAAATTACCGGACCCGCTCAGTAGTTCTTACTTGAATAGGGATTTCCTGAACTTCCAGCCACGAAAGAATAAGAACCTACCTGATGGTGAAAATTGTTTCCACCAGATTACACCAGTATCTTTAAATCAGAAGCCCTGATGAGAGCCCCCAGAGTCCATCCCTGGGTCTCGAAACGCGTCGGCATTTCGCATAAAAACTGAGGAATTGTGACTTGTTTTTTTTATGTACAGCTTGAGGGAAACACAATGAAAATTTAAACCCCCACTGTTTGCATAAGTTGTTCCCAGTGTTCGACATTCCCTTTATTTGATGAAAGGTTATGGGAAAAGGGTTGTCGGGTTTTGTGAATTTAAAATGGTGTACGAACAATTTTATTTGTTATATGTAGTCATGTTATAAGTATATGTATGTTTAATTTCTTTGTACTGCAAAGGTTTCTGGAATGAAAAGTGTTGACCTCTTTCTATACACCTTTGAAACAAAAAAAAGATTAAAAAAATGTAAAGGTTGAATAAATAACCAGATCAAATTGAATTGTTTATATTTGATCCTTGCTGTAAAAGAATAGCTGGAAAGTTAATAAGTAGCCAGGGTCACACTTTTTGTTATTACGTATTTTGGCCCTACCTGGCTTTTGTTCTTAGGGCCTATCCCCTTTGTAGTTACTATTAGGGATGATGGCATCATGCATTGCAATAGTGCCTCACGCGAGACAACACATGCGTCCTCTACAGGAATGCTTAGCACATCAGTGGAATCAATCACAGGGTCCATTAACAGATCTAGTGTTGGTAGACAGCCGCACTTATCGCTCTCTGCAGTGGTGGAAATAAGAAAACCTATCAAAAGGGCCGCCTTTCATCGACCTGATTCCACAAGTTGTACTAACAGCAGATGCGTCTCTCACAGGTTGGGGTGCCCATCTCCAGCATCTAACAATTCAGGGCTTATGGAACACCAAACACAAAAGTCTCCACATCGATTATTTGGAGACTCAAGCGGTTCATCTAGCACTAAAACCTTTTCAGCCTCACCTCATAGGGAAAGTTGTCTTTGTCCGCACGAACAATATGACAGCTATGTACTACGTACAAAAACTGGGGGGGGTGGGGGAACACTCTACAGTTGTCACGCATCTCTCAGATCATTTGGCGTTGGGCAATACATCACAGAATTCATCTTCTGGCAGAACACCTTCCAGGCATGCACAACCAATTTGCCGACCTCAGCCGGATGTAGTAACAAGTACACGAATGGGAACTTCATCCCCAGGTTCTCCTTCCATATTTCCAAAAATGGGGATTTCCACAAATAGACGTCTTTGCCACAGCAGAGAACTCAAAGTGCCCAAACTTCACCTCCAGATTCCCACACCATCTATCCAAAGGCAATGCCCTATGGATGAACTGGTCAGGGATATTTGCATACGCTTTTCCGCCTCTCTCTCACCTTCCGTTTCTGGTTCATAAACTCAGGCAGACATCACTCGCACTGATTCTAGTGGCTCCCACGTGGGTTCGTCAACCATGGTTCACCACACTACTAGAACTGTCAGTGGTTCCCACCAACAACTGCACCTCACTTCCAACCTTCTCACACAGAACTGTGGGGAAATCAGACATCCAAACCTCAAGGAGCTCAACCTAGCGATCTGGCTCCTGAAGTAAGGGTTCGGATACCTAAATCTACCACCAGATTGTATGACAATTGTTAAAGAAGCAAGAAGACCTACCACTAGTGCACCTGTCTGGAACCTTAACATTGTTCTCACAAGGCTCATGGGTTCCGCCATTACACAATTGTTCATTACAATTTCTTTCATGGAAGGTTGCCTTTCTAATTGCTATCACTTCATTAAGGCATGTTGGTGAGCTACAGGCATTAACCTTAGAAGAACCTCTCTTTCAGCATCATACAGATAGGGTGGTTCTTCGTTCAAATCCAAAATTCCTTCCAAAAGTAGTTTCTGCTTTTCATATGAACCAATCAGTTGAGTCACTTGTGTACTTCCCTCAACCTGATTTAGTGGCAGAAAGGGCTCTACACACACTTGATGTCATAAGAGCACTATAATACTATATTGATAGAACAAAAGATTTTCGTAAAACAAAACTTTTTGTTGCATTTGCTCCACCTTGTAAAGGAAATCCTATCTCTAAATCCAATATTTCTAGATAGATTGTTAAATGTATTCAAACTTGCTATGTTAAAGCTAAAAGAACTTTAATTATACCTCCTAGAGCACATTCTACTCGCAAAATAGGAGCATCTATGGCCTTTTTAGGTAACATTCCCATAGCGGACATATGTAAGGCAGCTACATGGTCTGCGCCACGCACATTTACCAAACATTATTGTGTGGATTTTCAGCACGTCAACAAGCTAATGTAGGACAACCAGTGCTAAAAACTTTTTCAAACAACTGCAACACCCACTAGTTAGCCACCGCTTTGGGAGCATGCGTATCTTCAGCACACATGCCTCGAACAGATTGTTACCCTGTAAGCATCTGTTTTTGGCATGGAGAGCTGTAGATTCTCATGCTCCCTCCCTCCCCCGTACACTTGTGGTTGTTGCAGTTCTTATTATTCACGTTACATACGCATGGACATCTCTGTACTACACTTACTCCATTCTCACCCTCTTTCGGAAAAACAATCTAACAACGGAGTCGATGCCCATGCGCACTATCGCCGAAAGGAGGAGTCACCTTACCTTGTGACTAGAAAAGACTTCTTCAAAGAAAAACTTGCACACATCCGGACCCAACACTAGATGGCGGACTTATGCACAGCATGTGAATCTACAGCAGTACATGCCGGCAGCTGTGGCCCGAGGACCACCTGTACTGTGCTGGTGAGCAGAGATTACTCTGAAGTTGGGGCGGGGCTTGCGCAGGCCTGCAGCGATCGTTAGGTGGCCCGGGGTGTGGCCAGGTGGTCAGACAGTGCCTTAGGCCAACTGCATGTAGGAGTGTGGGCGTGGCTGCCAGCCCCGCCTCTTTACCTGTAGCCCCGGTAGAAATGCAGTGACTTGATAGCAGACTCCCTGGGGAGTTAGCGGTAACTGGCTGACACGACGGAGGAGTGGTCCCATGGGTCCGTGAGTCTTGACACATTTGTCTGTGCCCCACTGGACAGTGTTAGTGAAGGGCCCATCTTTGCTGGCTGGCGTGCTCGGATCCATCACCCTCTGACGCAAGTTTTTTTTTTTCTTCTGGGGGGTGCATTAAGTCCATAGAGGAGCGCGGAGTGCATCATAGAAACTATTGACTTTGTGTCATATCAATTAATATCTCCCCCCAGCACTCGCTAGTATCAACATATAATCATATTA